>PISX010001600.1:0-12613 GCA_004024625.1 Mellivora capensis | reverse complement strand
GTCTGGTGGGCTCAACTCTTGATCTCAGGGTTGTGAATCTGAGCCCCATGCTGGATGTAGAACCTTTTTTTTTTTTTTTTTTTTAAGAGAGAGGGGGAAGGGTGTGGAGAAAGAGAATCTTAAGCAGACTCCACACCCAGCATGGAGCCCAACAGCAGGACTCCATTTCATGACCCTGAGACCTGAGCGGAAATCAGGAGTCAGGCGCTTAACTGACTGAGCCACCCAGGTGCCCTGAGAGTACTTAAATAAACAAAAAAATTTTTAAAATGCAGATATGTATCATGTTCTGGATTCATTATTGTTAAGATGTCAATTCTTCCTAACTTGATCCATAGGCTCAATGCAATCCCAATGAAAATACCATCAAGCCTTTTTAAAAACAGAAAATGGCAAGCTGATTCTAAAATTTATATGTAAATGCAAATGACCTAAAACAGCCAAAACAATCTTTAAAAAAAAAAAAAAAAAAGGTAAAAAGTAGGAAGACTTACATTACCTGAGTTCCAATAAAGCTACAGTATTCAAGGGGCATCTGGGTGGCTCTGCTGATAGAGCACCAGACTCCTGATTTTAGCTCAGGTCATGATCTCAGGGTTGAGAGAGGAGCCTGGCAGGGAGCCTGCTTGGGTTTCTCCCTCTCCCTTGGCCCTTCCCCACACCTTTCCCACCTGTCACCAGGTCACCAGCACAGGTCACCCTTTGGGGCGTGCACTCCCTCTCTCTCTCTCTCTCAAAAACAACAACTACAACAAAAACAAAGTTACAGTACTCAAAATACTGAGGTACTGGTGAAAAGGCAGATATTACATTAGTGAAACAGAAGAGCATCCAGAAAAAGATTCTAACTGCTATACGCTTATACAGCAGCTGATGTTCAAAAGTCTATTTTCAACAAATGTTGCTCCAACAACTGGCACCTGTGTAGAAAAAGAATGAACTTTTATCTCTCTCATATCACATACAAAATTAATTTGAAAAAAATCACAGACCTGAAGGCAAGAACTAAAACATCAAGAAAGCACAGAAACAATCTCTGTTACCATGAGGAGATCAAAGGAACTTTCACAAAAGGAAGATGATACACTGAACTTAAGGAAAGTTAAACATTTTGCTCTCTAAAAGACACCATTACAGAAAACAATCATGGGATGGGAGGAAATATTTGTAAATACATGTATCAAAGGAATTGTATCTGCAATATAAAAACTCTTACAACTAGGTAATTATATTAAAAACAATTCAATTTTTTAAATTGGGCAAAAGATACTTTACAAAAGAAGACATACAAATAGGTAACAAGACATGAAAAGATGCTCAATATGACAGTCAGGAAATTCAAAGTAAAACCTCACTAAATGAGACACAGACAGACATCATTAGTAATGTCAAATGTCAACAAAGAAATCGCAATGAGATACCACTACACACCCATTAGAATCATTAATGAAAAAGACTGGCACCACGAAGTCTTGTTAAGGATGCTGAAGAACTGAATTCTAACACACTACTGAAAGGGAATGTAAAATGGTACGGCCACTTAGAAATGTGTTTGACAGTTTCTTAAAAAGCTACCTGTACACATACAATCTTGCCATTTCACTCCTTAGCTGTATTTACTCAAGAGCAGTGAAAATACACATCTCACAAAGACTGAATAACAATGTTCATAACATCTTTATCATAATGGCCAAAAGGTTGGAAATATCACAAGTATCCATCACCAGGTGAAAGGATCAAATACTGTGAATATCCATACACTATAATTCTACTCAGCAATAAAAAGGGACTATTGATAATGAAGCAGCAGAAATCTATGTCAAAATTATTACACTGAAAAAAGCCAGACCCAAAAGATTACATAAGATATTCCACTCATACAACATTCTAGAAAATGAAAACCAGGGACGCCTGGGTGGCTCAGTTGGTTGGGCGGCTGCCTTCGGCTAAGGTCATGATCCCAGCGTCCTGGGATCGAGTCCCACATCAGGCTCCTTGCTCAGCAGGGAGTCTGCTTCTCCCTCTGCCTCTGCCTGCCACTCTGTCTGCCTGTGCTCGCTCTCTCTGACAAATAAATAAATAAAATCTTTTTAAAAAATTTAAAAAAAAAAAAGAAAGAAAATGAAAACCAATCCACAAGGTGAGAAAACATATCAATGGTTGTCTGAGGCTAGAAGCAGCAAAGCATTAAAAAAATGCATGAGGAAATTGGGGAATTTGGAAATGTTTTGTATTTTGATCACTGTAGTAGTTTCATTGATATATACATCTGAAAAAACCCATCAATCTGTATATACTTTAGACCAGAGCTTACTATACATAAATTATAGACCATATGTATTTTTAAAACTTACACACTAAAAATATCATTTGTGAATAATGAAGAAAAAATTGAGTCAAAAAGAATAATGTAGAAGAGCTTCTATTTAAAAATAGGTCCCTGTAATTGTCATTAAGATTTAACAGCTCAGGGACGCCTGGGTGGCTCAGTGGGTTAAGCGGCTGCCTTCGGCTCAGGTCATGATCCCAGCGTCCTGGGATCGAGTCCCACATCGGGCTCCTTGCTCGGCAGGGAGCCTGCTTCTCCCTCTGCCTCTGCCTGTGCTCGCTCGCTCTCTCTCTCCCTCTCTCTCTGACAAATAAATAAATTAAAAAAAAAAAGATTTAACAGCTCAAAAATTTCTATTAGAGATGGCTGTTTTAAAGATCAAACTATTTATTTACATGCATTTAAATTCAATAGTCCTGCTCAGATGTTAAACACTGTAATGTGGCTGTACTGTAGAATTTCATACACTTTAAATTTCTGTACTGTCCTGAGAAACAGGAAATAGACACAGGTTTAGAGAAATGCCTAACCTTGTTTTGACTCTACAAAAAAAATAAATACTTCTCACATGACAATGCGCTTATCTTTTAAACTTATTACTTAACACAGCTCAAAACCACCATTACTCCAAGGAATTTGAAATAAACATTAACTTCTCATAAGATTTTTCAATTCACTTCACTTTTCATTAAGGAAAGTACCTACAACTAAATCTCTGTGAGCCAGTAAAACAATGAAGTAGAAAAATTAAAACAGCCACTAAACTTTTCCATTCAACACAAAATATACACATAACTCAGTCCTTTGGTTGCTAAATGCACTTGGATTGCACAACCCAAGACACTTGAGCCATTTTTGGACGCGCCTAGACAGGAAAATTTCAAATGATGGGAAGGCAGCTTCACAGAAATAAAAACCTCATAAAATCAAAGCCCTCTAGCAATGCTTAAGAAAACTTCAGAAGGAACTTGCTACAAAGGACCATGGGCAAAAATAGACCAAATTATTTCTGTATAGAAGTATGTTGTGCAGAATCCTGACAGGGGTTGAAATAAGAAAGAGAACAGATCAATCAGATCAATTCAGTCAAGTGCCAAAAATAGACATTTAATTAAATATGGCAACATCTTCATTATTTAAAAATTCAAGTGATCAGCATGGTTGTGAAAGGGGAAATTTTTTCATAAAGCTTTTATGCAAAAAACTCCACAGAAGACAAGCTCATATCAAAGAGTTACTCTGACTAAACACGGTACTTAGGGTATTTTGAATTCACAGACATTCACACCACTCAAACTGTTCCCACTGTCTACAGACTCACCGATCTTAGTCTGATTCCTCACTGATAAAATACTCTCACAGACCCCTTCTGGCTCTATCACATATATGCAGAATAAAGACCCCTTATAAAAGGGCACATGGGTGGCTCAGTTGTTAAACATCTGCCTTCGGCTCAGGTCATGATCCAAGGGTCCTGGGATAGAGCCCCACATTGGGCTCCCTGCTCAGCAGGGAGTCTGCTTTTCCCTCTCCCATTCCCCCTGCTTGTGTTCCCTCTCTCTGTCCCTCTCTCTGTGTCAAATAAATAAATAAAATCGTTAAAAAAAATTTTTTTAAGTTTTTAAGAGACAAATAAAAACCCTAAGTATGGAAGAGGTGAGAAAGTAAGAAGTAAATGCATGCGAATATTAAAAAATCATTCAGTTATTTAACACATGGCCCAGTCCCAACAAGATCATTCAATCTCTAACACATAAAAGACTAGTATCCTGTCATGTAATACTCAGGAAACACGACTAGACCAGGAATACAAATCAGCCATATCCACATGCTTCCCTGAAAGCAAGCTGGAGAGTAGAAAAGTCCCTAAATTGGGAATCTAGATTATATTCTATGCTCCATTATGAACTTTTTGGATTGTTGGCATTTAACAATCATCTGGCCTTTCTCAGTCTTAGAATTTAATCTACTTAGAGACTAAACAGATGATCTCAAAAGTCCCTTTCAACTACAGTCACCTCTCAAGAAAAATGAAAAACGAAAAGGGAGCTTAAATTACATTCAGTTAGTTATCAGGAATTCCTCAGCCTAGTGCTCAGTATCCTATGTAAATATATGTAACTTTATTAGTACATCAGTAATGCACAGAAACCCATTATTACTTCATCAGATTTCATGATTTCACATTAGTAACCATTCAGAGAAGAATTATTTCAAGAAACTTTAAAATACAATTACTTTTCCTAAACAGCCCTACAGGATGTATTTTAATGTCAAAAAGGAATGTCCATGGGACACCTGGGTGACTCAGTGGGTTAAGCCTCTGCCTTCAGCTCAGGTCATGATCTCAGGGTCCTGGGATCAAGTCCCACATCGGGGTCTCTGCTCAGCAGGGAGCCTGCTTCCCCCTCTCTCTCTGCCTGATGCTCTGCCTACTTGTGATCTCTCTCTGTGTCAAATAAATAAAATCTTTAAAAAAAAGGGGGGGATGTCAAAAAAAAAAGTAAACTGGTTTCAGTGATCATACTATTTATAGCAATTTGAATTTTGTTCCTCTGAGCTGCTGTGTTACAGGATTAGAGCAGATGAGTACATACATACGTACAACCAACTCAATATCATTAGGCTCACTTGTTACATTTTACTTTAGATTTTTTGAAAGACTATTATTTTAAAACTTACTTTAGTTGTATAATCATATGAAATATTTACATGGCTCCAAAGCACAACTATAAAAAACCAAATTTGTTCCAGGAAGTCTGACTTCCCTATTCCCAAACACATTCTCAGAGACAGAGAAGAAGGCAACAAGTATGGCCTCTAGATTCACATCTTGAGTATATGACGTTGGCTTGTGACTTAATCGCTCCAAAGTTACTTCCTCATGTCTACAGTGGTGATAATAATAAAACCTACTTCAGAGGGACACTGAGGATTAAATTTTAAGATAATCTGTTAACAGTGGTCAGCTTTGTGGGATCTTGGGTGAAGTACCACTAGCATCAGGCTTTTATTTGAGGCTCAACACAATCCTGAGGGAGAGTGAGGAAATGAACCTAGAGGCGCCACATCACTGGATCAAGGTTATGGGGCCCAAAGCAAAGACCACAACCCATCTTTCAATCCCAGCGCTATACCACAGTACTCACTCCTAAGATTCCAGGCTCCTTCCTATTTCGTACTCATCACATACTCCCTACAGCCAGCACAAGAGAAAAAGAACTTTGTTCCCGCTCAGAGCAACTTCAAAAGACTCACTGTATTCAGTGCATTGAGGGTAGTGTCATCCCGGGACGCCGCAACACAGCCATCTTCTGTGGAGCCTCCATCACACATCCCTGCGAATGCAGCCATGCTCCTTGGAAGACAGAAAGGGAAACATCAGCAAAGAAACTTTAACCCTCAGTTTTCAGAGTGCATTTTCAGCCCAAACCAAATTCCATTACTACAGGCATGATAAGCTAGAGTTCTCAGTCTTATTTCTGCTTTTCTAAAACAGAAAATGTTTTTTAGGGTAACCTGGGAGGCTCAGTGGGCTAAGTAGCCAACTCTTGGTTTCTGCTCAGGTCATGATCTCAGGGTCTTGAGATTGAGCCCTGGCTCCACACTGAGCACAGAGTCTGCCTAAGAGTCTCTCTCTTTCCCTCTGCCCCTCCCCTCACTTGCACACTCACCCTCATTCTCTAAATAAATAAATAAAATCTTAAAAAAAAACAAACAAAAAACTTTTAGGGGCACCTGTGTGGCTCAGTCAGTTAAGCGTCTGACTTTTTTTTTTTTTTTTTTAAGATTTTACTTACTTATTTGTCAGAGAAAGAGAACAAGCAGGAGGAGCAGCCAGCAGAGGGAGTAACAGGCTACTCCCCACGGAGCAAGGAACCCGAGGCTGGACTCGATCCCACGACTCCGGGATCATGACCTGAGCCTAAGGCAGAGGCTTACCCACCTGAGCCACCCAGGCGTCCCTAAGCATCTGACTCTTGATTTTTGGCTCAGGTCATTATCTCAGGGTGATAAGATTATGCTGGGTGTGGAGCCTGTTTAAGAGTCTCTCTCTCTCCAAAAAAAAAAAAAAAAAAAATTAAGATCCTCTACACTTCACTCTTTACTCAATCACAAACACAAACGAAAATGCTTTGTCTACTTCAGTCCACTTGTGTTACTTCTTCTCGCACTTTACCAATCCTCAGATTTTACCAATACTCAGATGATAATCTTTCTGAAAGAAAGATCTTTTGAGAAACAAAAAATTAAATCCCCTGAAACTTTGCTTAATTCTTTTCATGCTACACATCCACTAACGTTAGTGGAGTTAAAAGCAGGAAAGAGGAGAAGAATTCTTAGTGGCCACTCACACACGGCCCTGAGGCAGCCTCGCCTCTGCTGCCGGCCTCTATGCACAGCGCAGCTGACTGAAGGATTAGAACTCAGCTACCAGCCTGCCCCAGCACTCGCTGCTGATACTGCGGTGAATCCCAGAGACCACTGCAGACGAAGGAAGGCTCTCAGCTTACACTGTGACGTGCAGGGCCAGATCTAAACTTATCTTTTATATTTTAGGCATTCATAGGATAGCAAGTTCTCATGTAGGTAAGCCACAAAAACACCAAGCTTAGGTCAGGCATCAATGAACAGCCTAAAGTAGAGAAAGCTGTAATGGGATTTTAAAATGGGCTAAATGACCCAATTACTCAACCTGTATTTAGAAGTGTTGATAATTGCATGTATGGCTTAAGATGCTTCCCTTCTGAAGAGTTCTAAAATCTGATATGGGGCAAAGATTGAGAGGGGAAAAAGTGACTTTATCATGGTAAACTTTTCCTCTAGCAAGAAAAATCAGAGCACGGATTACAGAGCATATAATAAAACATAAAGTGAGAGAATGTTTGATGTATAAATAAAATTTCAGGGGATAGGAGAAAGTTTATTGCCTCCTAATCAATCCAGATGGCCTAATTCAGAAGGCAGAATGGGGAGAATTCCTATTACCTTGCTGCCCTCAAGTACATGAGGAGGTCACAGTCATTAACTCCAGGCATCCAGACCAGTTCCTCATGCTGGGTCACAGTGTCACCATCTGGAGAAGGGAACGGCTGCAACTCAGGAAGTTTGGCCTGTAAGACAGGGATGAAAAGTCACATTCAAGGAGCATTTAAAGAGCTGCCTCGACAGGCAGGCCCTGGGAAAAGACACAGTAGTTACTGAGCCACTTTCTCCAGGCAGTACCGGAAAAAAAAAACAAAAAAACAGAAAAACTGTGAGTCACTGAAACCAGCCTGTAGGACATTTCAGGATCATTTCACCATAGAAGATTTCACAATGGACGGCTTAATCTCTACTTAAGGAGCAGCAAACAGTGTCAAAATAAACCAGTGCCAGCATGATCAAAAGAGTAAAACAAAAATGGATGTATGTGAATAAAAGAAATTAGGGGGGAAAAAAACCCTCAGGACATAATAGCTCCTTGATGGAGAAGGGAAAAACACACATTTCCAATATAACAAGTTTACAAAGTGACAGATATCAATAATGACATTTGCTAAAAAACCAAACGAGCTATCCTATTAAGTTAAGCTACTCTCCAGAGAGTCAACAACTATAGTATTATCAAGGAAAACATAAAAAAAGACACAGAATTGGAGTTAATATTACAAACACACTTGAACTAAATGATGGGGTCAGAAATGAGACTCCAGCAGCTTCAGGAGGAACGGACTGTTCTGAAGGGAAAGAAAGGAGCTTTCAGAGACCAGCGAGATGCTGCACGGTGACATGAACTGTGACAGCAGACGCAGCAGTCTACGTGAGATATGAACAGTTCACCCTATGTCAAGTGTACCTCAATAAAATTATTTTTTTTAAGTATCTGAACGACAGTGCTCAACAACCAAGATTCTAAATCACCTCTGGGTTAGAGATCCAAATACCCCTAGCAGGTTCTCACCCTCACTCCGCTGGGGCAGAGCAAGAGTCAGCAGGTACTATGACCACCACAACCTCCAGAGGCCTAGAAAGCCAACCATCTGCAAAACAGCATGAACGCGGACATTTCAGTCACATGTTTTAAACTAAAGGCTACAGTTAAAAAGTTCCTGTGTCCACAGAAACCAGGCAAAAAAATTAATTGAAGCAAGAAGAGGATAAGGCAGCACTGTCCGATAGAAATAAAATGAGAGCTACATATTTCATTTTAAACATTCTAGTATCCTTATGAGGTAAAACATGACCTCCCAGGTCGGCCTAGCCGCACATCAAGTGTTCTTAGCCACCTGCGCCCGTGGCTCCTGTCGTGGGCGCACGGGTATCAGATGCCCAGGAGTGAAGGGAACCAGGGTGTAATGGAGAGAGTACTATCCTGTCCAGGGAAAGCAACCAAGCAGGGACGAGAACTAGTACTTGTATATCCCCTGATTTTTTTCTCCCAGAGTCCAGAAATTTTGACTTTTTAAAACAATCTCGTGACAAAACATAACATTAGTAAACCATGTGGTCCTAGGGCTCCAGCCTGCCTCACAGGAGATCTCTGATTCCTCTAAATGTGTATCAAGTGCTGACTTTCTCCGAACAAGGGTGCTCTTCTTTAATTTAGTACTGACTTTTATAACATTTAGTTGGGTGCTTCAATGAGATCTGCTTAAGACAAAGTGCCATACCGGAATGAAATTTAAAACTCAACAGATGTTCACATCAAAGAGCCTTTTCTGACATTTGTACAGAGTTCTGCTCCTCCAGCACCAAGTATGGTACCTGGTTGTAGTAGCGCTCCAATGGCTATTTGTTAATTAGTTAAAAAGTACTATTATTTTGGGAGAGGACAAACCCCCCTGGTCAAAAGAAAAATAAGCTGGAAATACAGTCAGACAGTTCACAGAGAAAGAAATGCAAATGATTCTTAAAGAAAAGAAAACATGGTCAAACTTGCTGATAAGAAAAAGGCAAATCAGCAGCACTGCGATACCATCTGTCATCTATCAGAATGACATAAATCCCAAAGTGCGACAATATACAATGCTGTTGTATTAGCACCTGCATGAGTTGCCAGCACAAATGCAAAAATGGCACAATCTCCACGGAGGGGCATTTTGTAATGCCCTCACATTTCCAGGTGCACTTGCCCTTTACGCCAGCCATCCCCCTTCTGGGAATATTCCAAAGATACATTGACAAAAGTATAAAAATCTGTATGCTTAGGCCATTCACTACAGCATTACTTCTAACAGCACATGACTGGAATCAACTTAAATGCAGGAACTGGAAGAATAAACTGTCCCAGGCCTCCCATGGAGCTCCGTGAAGTAGCAGAAGTTAGTGAGGGGGAGCTCTACATTCTGCTTTGGAGGAAACAGCAGGATACACTGCTAAACGTTAAAAGAAAAGTTGGTAAAAGTGTGTATATCATGCTATCACTTGTCTAAGATCAGAGGGTTGGGGACTAAAAATAAGAAGGATAAATCGAAACCTTAAAAAAAAAAAACAAAAATAAGGGTGCCTGGGTGGCTCAGTGGGTTAAGCCTCTGCCTTCGGCTCAGGTCATGATCCCAGAGTCCTGGGATCGAGCCCCACATCAGGCTTTCTGCCCGGCAGGGAGCCTGCTTCCTCCTCTCTCTCTCTGCCTGCCTCTCTGCCTACTTGTGATCTCTCTCTGCCAAATAAATAAATAAAATCTTTAAAACAAAACAAAACAAACAAACAACAACAAAAACAATTATCCATTAGGGAGAGAAGGAAAACGTGAAGAGGACAGACAGTAGACTTCTTTTTTGAGCACACTTCTTCCTTCATATGTTTGACTTTGGAGCTATGTGAGTAACTTTACATAATTATAAAAGCAAAGTGAAGTTTAAAGAACAACAATCTCTTAAAAACCCTAAAGCAAAGTGAAATAAATGCACTAGCTATATATTGAGTTGGTTCCTCTCTAGGAGTTCTTTCAACTAACTTTAAAACACATATTAATTTGCTTATAAAGCCCTAGTGGGATATTTTCTAAGACCAAAAAAAATTTTAATAGTAAACTATTTTTAATAACCATATTGTTTGTAGCACTCTAAGTACTATTATTCTGCACTATTATATATGTATTATGGGATTAAAAGCAAATGAATATTTATATTGGAGTCATTTGAAAATGGGATTTGAGACTTGGGGAAAAGATACAGATACAAAAGGAAAGAAAGATAGGATTAAATATAAAACCCAGATAAAAATCTGAATTGAAATTAAAAATCTAGAATATATTTTATCTTCAAAAGGGGGAGGGCATATTTTCTAATCTGTTCCCTGAAAAGGCCTAAAAATAGTAACCAACTGGGTAACAATGAACACCCCACACCCAGTCAAAAAATGTCACTTCCCAATAAAACAATAAGGGCTCCTATGAGAAAAGTTTAATTCTAGATCAAGGAAATACACAAGATGAGACATTAAAATCATGTCATACCAGTTAAAAGAATCCTACCCAAAATCCCCGGGGTCTGCTCAGTCAAAAGGACACAAGATGGCAGGAAGAAGCATCCTACCAGTCCCAAATGGATAATTTAATCATCAGTAAGAATAAGGACAACTGGTTAGCAGATAACAAATAATTTAAAATCCACCGGTGACTGCTGGAAGGTGTTGAGAAACCAACCTAATATTTTTTTGAAAACTGGTGAACAGAAGGAAGGAACAGAGCATTCATCCTGCCTTTCCCATGTGATTCTGATAATCAAATAGGTGGTGGTAAAGGGAAAGCTTCCTTTATTCACCTAATAAATGAAGGAATGACTGAATTAGAATATCACCATTTTAAAGGATAGATCTAACTAATAAGCTGCAGCTGCAAATTAGCATTGTGAGGACACACATACCTCCTGGTGGACCTACACCGCACGACCCAGGCCAGGGGCAGAGGACTAAACTAGGATGATATTCAACTTCCAGATTTAACTACTAATTTTCAAGGTATGCCAAGGACAAAGGAACAAGTCTAATTACACATAAAGATGAAATCAGCCAAATCTAGACTATGGGACAACCCACTAGACGAAACACTCCCCTTCTTCATTACATACACTGAATTGAGAGAAGGGGAAAAATGGAATTATACATGAATTAAAAGAGATTTAAGAGGGGTACCTGAGTGGCTCAGTGGTTTAAAGCCTCTGCCTTCAGCTCAGGTCATGACCCCAAGGTCCTGGGATCGAGCCCTCCATCAGGCTCTCTGCTCAGCGGAGAACCTGCTTCCCTTCCTCTCTCTCTCTGCCTGTCTCTCTGCCTACTTGTGATCCCTGTCTGTCAAATAAATAAATAAATAAAACCTTTTAATAAAATAAAATAAAATAAAAAATAAAAGAGATTTAAGAGATGTATTAACCAATTGCAATGCATGGCTCTTATTTAGATTCCAATCTGAACTATAAAAAAAAAAAAAAAAGAGGGAAATCTAGACCAAGGGGGAACTTAAGAAACTGCTAATTTTTATTAGGTGTTACATATTACAATTTTTTTTTGAAAGAGCTCTTATCTTTGGGATATTATTAGTAAAATGACAGATTTGTGATTCATTTCAAAATAATGGTTAGAGAGGTATGAAGGAGAATAAATGAAACAAGTTTGACCATAATTTGGTATGTGTGAAAGCTGACTAATAAGGATAAGGGTATTTATTTTATTATTCTTTCTTGATTTTCACATATGTTAATATCATACCTAATTTTAAAAATTAAAATTTTAATAAGGAAAATATTGCCAATCCATAAACAAGTTGTTACATTTGGTGCTCCAAAACATTTCTTTTTTAAAATAAAACCTAATAGGGACGCCTGGATGGCTCAGTTGGTTGGACGACTGCCTTTGGCTCAGGTCATGATCCCGGAGACCCGGGATCGAGTCCCGCATCAGGCTCCCAGCTCCACGGGGAGTCTGCTTCTCCCTCTGACCTTCTCCTCGCTCATGCTCTCTCACTGCCTCTCTCTCAAATAAATAAATAAAATCTTTAAAAAAAAAAAAAAAAATAAAAAAAAAAAAATAAAATAAAATAAAATAAAACCTAATAAATATATTTAAAATCTGATATAAAATAAAGTATAAAAGAATGTAAGCATAATAAATCTGTTCCTTTCCAAGAATTTAAGCATCTTTTACTTAAGAACCACTTTTTTCAGGGTATCTGGGTGGCTCAGTCGTTAATCATCTGCCTTTGGCTCAGGTCATGATCTTTGGGTTGCCAAGGGCGTGGGGAAGGGAAATGGAGAATTAGTGTTCTTCAAGAACAGAGTTTCAGTCTGGGAAGATAAGAAAGCT
>PISX010001599.1:0-179256 GCA_004024625.1 Mellivora capensis | reverse complement strand
CATCCCCCAGGCCCTGCCACCCAATGTGTGCTGGGAGGGAACCAGCAGCATGGGGCCTGATGCTAACTCCCACCCCATCCCCCACTGCATGGCTCACAAGGCGACCCCAGGTGGGGCGGGTGCATGAAGGACCCCACTGCCCCCTGCAGCCTCTGCCCACAACCCCACCCACCCACCTGTCCCCTAGGCTCCGGAGCGTGAAGATTGAGCAGGGGAAGCTGAATGACCAGGCCAACACTCTCTCGGACCTGGCCAAGGTGAGCAGGGCAGGGGCGGGGCGGGGCAGCTCCTCTGGCCTGCAGGAGGCTGCTCAAGCCCCCACGGGAGGAGAGGGAGGCGTTCCAGAAAGAACTGAACCCACCTCCTGCCAGGGGAGGAATTGTGGCGCCTGGAGGACAGACAGCTGATGCAGGGGTGCGAGCCAGGCAGGCAGGGACCAGCCCCAACTCTGCAGCTCTTTAATTTTTAAAAAAACAGTATCTCATAAAATAGCTTTCATCAGAGTATCTCATTAGTGGGCTAAACTGGGGGAGTGCCCTTTTGTTTTAGGCAGATCTACATACAGCCTCCAAAACTGAAGAGAAAAATTCTTTCGCTATGGATATAAATTCAGATTCTAGAATCAGCAGAAAGCTCATTTGTGCAGCAATTCAACCTCCCTCAGGAGACTAAAGTTGGTGGCCAGAGCTCTCTAAAACCCCTTTGTGTTACAAACGAATCTCTCTGCTGGTTTTATTATCAAGCCCGACTCCATTTCCCACTTTTTATTCATCCTCCAGAAGATGGGACGGTTGACCCAACTTCTGTCTGGCAAGCTCTTAGCATACTCGCCCCACTGTCCTAAGCTCCCTTCTGAGCAGTGGCCTACCTTCTACGAGTGGTTCACGTGTGAACTCTGCTCACTGGCTCCCTCCCCCTTAATCAGTTAATTAGGCTGAGGTTCATTTAATATTATCTCTGGGAAGATGTTAAGTCCTAGTCTCCTTCTTATACCCAGAGCGTTTTGGACTCATTCTCTTCATCATTATCAAGAGAAATGCAATATAATATTAACCTACATAAATTTAATTTGGAAAGAAACATTATAAAGGGGGAAAAAATCATATTGTGGATCCCGAAAGAAATCACTCAGTTGGTAGTAGAAAGAACATAATCCTGAGAGCATACAGAAACCCTCGCCAAACTAATTTGATGTCATATGAGATTAGAGCTAGAAATACATAGGAAATGCCTTTGAATAACTCAGGTACTGGTTATTATCATTTGGATTATCCATATCGCTCTTTCTTCCATTAGTACAGATGATTGAAGTTTGAATTTTTCAAAGTAATTTAAACCTTGCAATCACCATAGTAGGCCCCTCTCAGAGTACATTTAACAAAGCCTGCTTTGAAGTAAGGCTTTAATTGGATAGGATGGTATGGGTTCCTAATGTTTAAAATTTAACAAGGTTAAAATGTCATCCAGTATTAAAACTTTAATGCGCTCCTACCCAAGACTGCTGATTTAATTTGTGTATCCCCGACCAAAATACAAGGTGTCTTCTAAGTTTTGAAGAATTGAAACCTCAGAGAAGCCCGAAAAAAATCATCAGAGGCTGGACGCCTCTAGATGTTACCCTGTGGCCCTGGGGACTGTGGAAGAGGGGGCCCAAAGGGTGTGTTCGCCCTGGGGCTGGGGTGCGTGGGCCAGTAACAAAACATGGTGGGGTCACCACTGAGGCTTGGGCACAGGGGCTGGGAGGGAGAGGCTGGGGTGTAAGGCAGCAAGATGCTGGTAGCTGCCTCATCCTGTCCCCTCCTGTGGGGTGAGGTCAGGAGGGGGCCTCTTTCCCTACCTCAGCATCTCTCCTCCCATCTCAGGCCCACTGGGTGATCAGCCAATGTTGGCCTGGGGGTCTGGTCAACCCTGAGGGGAGGGCAGAGAGGAGGAACGATGTTCTATCGCCACCTGGTGGCAAGAGTGGCACTGCACCCAGGTCTGTCTGAGCTGCCAGCCTTCCCTTCCTTTCCTGGGGCCCATCTGGACAGTGGCAGAACCGGCTCCTGCCTGCTGGGTTGCAGGGAGCAGTCGAGGTGCTGGAGGTACCCCATTGCCTGCTGCAATGGTCATCGTCGTAGCTGCTCTGCCCCCCAGTCTGTGAGTGGGTCAGATCCTTGGAGTCTGGTCCAGGAAGTCATGACTGCCAGCCCGCTCCACACCCCCACCCCGCCACTGACCCTTGTCCCCTCCTCAGCCTACTGTGGAGTGCAGGGGGGACAGCTCTCAACTGAACCTTCTCCCTCTCAACCACATCTCCAGCCTGGAGCAGTGTCAGCCCAGAACCTACCACCACCCCCAACCCCCCACCGGGCACCGACCCCGCAGCTCTGCAGGCCATGGTTCCCCCTGGGTGAAGGCAGCCCCAAGACCACCCTTGGGCTTCATGTGCCTGGTGGCCAGTCCATCCCCTCAGGGCGGCTCTGGCCACATCCACCCCAGGACTTCCTCCAACCTTCCTCAGGCCTGCTGGTCCCCTGCATTCGAGACCTGTCTCTCCTCTTGCCTCTTCTCCTCCCATTCCCTGGGGTACAGCAACAGGGGTACAGCAGGAGATGTGTGGGGTCAGGGTGCCCTCACAGTCATCTCCCACTTGGGTCCCTCTTAGTGGGTTCCCACCTTACTGGCGCTGGTCACCTGTCTCTCTCTGCATCTGTCCCTCCCTCTCTCTCACTTGGCTTCTCCTTTCTCTCCTGCTCTGTCTCTGGCAGACCCAGAATGTCCTGTACGACCTCATGTCCGAGCTGCACGCCCAGCACGAGGAGCTCGAGGCCCGCCTGGCCGCCCTCGAGAGCCGCCTGGATGCGCTGGGTGCCTCCCTGCAGGCCCTGCCTGGCCTCATCGCCCAAGCCATACGCCCGCCCCTGCCACCCCTGCCGCCCCGGCCTGGCCCCGGACCCCTGGACCAGGCAGCCCGGAGTCCCCCATGCCAGTGGCCACCTGTGGCCCCTTCAGACTGCGGGTGACTAACCCTGCCCACCACCAGACCCCTCAATCTTGGCCATCGTGTGGCCACCACCTCCACGCCATCCAGGAAGCCCTGTACAGTGGCGCCTCTTGGAGTTCAAGGAGCCGAAGCTGAGTTGGGCTGAGTGGACCAGGGCTCTCCCCACCAACACTGTCTGGGCAGAAGGCAGGGCCGGACTGCAGGCGAGGGCAGGGGTGGGCCACTGCCCGCTTCCTCCCTGATTGGAGCCAGGGGGCAGCCAGGAGCTTCCTTTTGGTCCCCTGGCCCCCCAACTCTCCCCAGGCCCCCGGTGGGCATAGAGCAACCAGGAGAGGGGTCCTTGCCAGTTCTGAATAAAGCAGGACCCACCCAGCTGCTGCCTGGTTTTGCATGGCTATGGGACGCTCGACTCCAGGGCCCAGAACGGATGTGGGGGTCCAGCCAAGCCCATCCCATCACTGTTCTAGCTCGGTAGCCCTCCTAAGCCCGAGCTCAGTTGGGTACACCTCCTAAGGACATCAGCATCAGTCCCCGCTGGCAGTGATGGCCCCGGCCAGCAGGAGGCAGCAGATTGCGGAGACTTCCTCCCCATTCCAGCAGCCAGCTTTGCCAGAGCACCAGGTGTGCGCCAAGCTCCAGTGGGACCATGGTCCAGTGGGGAAGGTGACATGAGTGAGGAGGACCATTCAGTCTTCGCTCGATGTATGTTGAATATTTGCCCGATACAGGGGATATAGTGTAAATTGCCATACTTCACCAGAACCTAGCCAGGGGTGGATGGGGAAACTGGGAGTTAGAGAAGTGAAGCCACCTGCCCAGGGTTCCTGAAAGGGGCAGGAGTTGGGGGAGAGGCAGGGCAGGATTCAAACTCAGGCCCAAGTAGGCCAAAGTGAAGAACCTGGGACATGGGGGGAGGGTATAGTGTGATTCAGGGGTTAGAGTGGCCTCAGGGCAGGCTAGAGGGGAAGGTTCTGGACACTAGTAGAATCAGAAAGGTCCCTCCAGGCCTTGGGCTCAGTGTGCTGGGGTGAGGCAGGGATGCCAGTTGCTTGGCAGCCGCTCTCCAGGCGTAGCAGAGAGATAGAAGCCTGGCTCCTGGGGAGGCTAGTCTGAGAGCCTCAGGCCCTGGCAGTCTCTGATATATAGCCATCAGCCAACCAGCCTCAGGAGATAACGTGGGCTCAAGACCGAGAAGAGTGGGGGGAGGTGCCAGTGGTCTCCAGACCTGCGTGGGGAGTCCTGATTGCCACTGCTGGGTGCTTCTGGGCAGAGGCTGCCCCCTGTGAGGGCCTCGCTTTCCCCATCTGTAAGATCTGGTGAGGAGAACAGGGCACAGTGCCCACCTTTGGGGAGCACCTAGTCTGATGCAGGAGGAGGAACAAAAAACATATAGCGGTCACAAACACAGCGACCAGAGCCATAAAGAAAGAAACAAGACGAGTATGATTAGGGGACTCTGAGGAAGTGACATTTGGGCATAGGGGTGGGGATGGGGAGATGGGAGAGCCAATGTGGGGAAGGGCGTTCATAACGGGGTAACTGTCAGTGCAAAAGCCAAGAGGCCATCTCTGAGCTTGGTGTGTGTGGAGAACAGCCACGGAGACCAGAGTGGGAGGCTGGGGCGGTGCCGGAGCCAAAGGTGCCGGGTGGGGGACACATGAAACCGCCAGGTAGCCGGGTGGCTGCTCGCTCTGGACCAGCCACATCTGCGTCTGAGTCAACAGCGCCGACCCTACAAAAAAGGCACGCCCCGCGCTGGAGGGCGGGGGGGTTGGGGGGGTGGCAAAGTCAACAACTCGGGCACGCGGACGGCACGTCCCCGGCGGCCGGGGCGCGTCACGGGGGCGGACGTCCAGGATCAGGAAGTCGGCGGCAGACTCGCGGGCCGGGAGCCCTGGGCGCCGGCCCGAGTTCGCGGAGGCTAGAGGAGGATCGGGAGCGCCCGGGGCCGCGGGGAAGGGTTCCAAGCCGCGGGAGGGCAGCAGACACGCCCAGCCGTGCGCCCGCTCGCCGCGGGGCCAGGGCCGGGCTCCCCGCCGGGGGCGCCTTCCCCGCGGTGCGCCCCGGCCTGCGCCATGCGCCCGGGGGGCGTACGCAGCTTCGTGCTGGAGCTGGCCCGGGACCCCGGCGGCGCGTACCGCGGCGGGGAGCGGCTGTGCGGCCGGGTGTTGCTGGAGGCGGCGGCGCCGCTGCGGGTGAGAGCGCTCGAGGTGGCCGCACGCGGCGGGGCGGCGACGCACTGGCTCGAGGGCCGAAGCGTGGGCGTCAACGCGGTGTCCAGCGACTACGCGGCTGCGGAGACGTACTTGAGGCGGCGGCAGCTGCTGCTCCGAGGTGAGCCGCTCGCTCCGCGCTCCCCAACCGGGATCCCCCGGAGGGCCCTCTCCCCAGGTCTGGGCGCTCTTCTCCAGTGCCCGGAGACTTTCGACTTAGAGGTTGTGTGGTCGGGTGACCGGTCTTAAGAAGTGGAGACCTCCTCCCCAGGGACTGGACCCTCTCGCCAGGACACACCTACCTACCTCCGCCCCCAACCCTCTTTCCCAGGATCCCCTCTCAGGGTCTAGGCATTACCCCCCTTTCCAAAGCCGGGAAGCCCTCCGCTGTAAAGACTATGCGGCTGGACCCCCACCCCCACCCCTCCACCCCCCACCAGAGTCTAGAGAACACCCGGTAGAGTCAGGACATCCTCCTCTCTGGACCCTAGGATCCCCCTTTATCTCCAGACCTGGGGTCCCTTATTTCCCAAAGACGACCCCTATCTCACTTTCTACCAGTGCCTCCTCCCTCAGTTTATCCCTAGGGCTTGCAGGGATGAGTTCAAACCTGGGTGGGGAGTTCCAGTGGTGTTTGCAGGCAGGTTTGCATTCCCAAGAGGCAAGAGACTTGGGATCGGGTCAGATTGGGCTGGGAGAACTCCCAGATGTCTCCCAGCTCTAAACTTCAGTCCCTCCCACTCAGGGCACACAGCGGGGTCAGGAGCAGACCAGGGGTGAGTCTGTGCCTCGGCACTGAGCTGTGTTTGCTGTGGAGGATGTTGCCACCCCCTCAGCTAAGCCAGACCTCACTATACTCTTCTGTAAAATGGGCAGAGGCAGAGCTGTACACAGTAGATCTTTTGCCCACAGCCTTTCAGCCTTAGCCCAACAGCCCCAGATGTGGGGACTGTCCCTACTAGCTGTGGAAACCTAGGCCTAGAGGGCCCTAGGACGGGACAGGAAGAGGCCCCAGAGGAGCTTCCTTTCCCTTGAGACTTAAGGGAAATTGGTCACACCCCTGGTACCACTCAACCAGCTGCTTCATTAATACACTGGGGTGAAGCTTGCAGAACTGCCACGTATCGTCGGGTGAGGCCCTGCTCCTCTTTGGGCCTCTGGGGACCCATCTGTGAAAAGGACTCACCACATCCTCCACCTTCTCCTGGGCTTACAGCCTCCAGGGCTTCACTTGGCCCTGGAAGAAGGTACTAGACTTTCATTTCAATCCCAGAGTTCCCTCCTCCATGCAGCCCCCCAGGGTGATCGTTGTGTCTACAGCCTCTGCCCCTTCCTTAGGTACGTCTCTGACCCAATGCCTCTGTGGTCACTCTGCCTGCAGGGCACCATGTCCGATTATGACCGCCTCCCGCGGGGGGTTCCGAGGCCTCAGGAGGTTCCCAGGGCGGTCTGAAGGCTCCACAAAGGTGGCCTCCGGGGTAAGGGGTGGGTTCGAGCGGCTGAGCATCTCGCTGCCACCAGAGGGCGCAGGCGCCCTGCAGACCGCGACCAGGAAACCCTTCCCTCAGAAACGCTCTTTGAGGTTCTTGCCTGAGTACACAGAGGCCCAGACAGCAGGCATACCGTTTCGTGGGTGGCTCCTGGAGTTCATGGGAAGTCCCCTCCACTTGGCTCTATCTGTGAAGGGATTGGGGCATGGTGGGGGTGCCAGGAGAGGGCCCAAGGGCTGCGCCTAGGGGGCGTGTAGGAGTTTGGGGGGGGGGGCACAAGTTGCGACGTGAACATCGGGTGATGGGAACAGCTTGGGCAGAAACGCTAAGCCGTGACCGAGTGGCGATATGTGGGGAGTGGGCCGAAGACCTGGGAGCGAGGCTCTCTGGAGGCGGAGGGTGTCCAAGCAGGGGCTACACCGTGATTCATGCACAATACTCTGAGGTCGCGGCCGATTTTCTTCCAGCTCTACAAACGACAAACGTGCAAACTTGGGCTCAAGAGGTTGTCACTAGCCCGGGGTCATCCAGCTGAGCGGGATTCGAATCACAAGATGGGGCAGCAGGTGCCCAAGCAGAGGGAGGCCCTACCCACTTCCTCCTCCTTCCCGCATCGCTCAGTGGGGAACTGACGCTCAGTCTAGTCCGAGGCTCTCCGGCCCCGATTGAAGCCAGGCCATTCCGCAGCCTTCCCGCTCGGAGCTGGACATGCCTTGAGTCAGATCTGCAAGCTATGGCCAGTTGATGATTAAACTTAGTGGCCCCATGCTCTTGCTGGGCCTGGGGCCCGCTTCCGGCCCTGTTTCCCCCTCTTTACCCCCGAGGTCCGCGAGATACCGGCTCTGGCCCGCGATGCTTCAGTGTCACGCTAGGGTCCACGAGGGTAGAGGGCAGATGCAGAGTTTGTTATTTTGTTTCACGCCTGGGCGGAGCCACGCCCCTCGCCGCGCCATTGGCGTATTCCTTTATGGGGGTGGGGCCCGCGTCGCGCCCCGCCCCTCCCGCCGTATAAAGGCAGCGCCGGCGCAGGCCGCGCAGGAATTTCTGACCTGGTCGGCAAGCGCGCCTGCGCACCCCGGGCAGGTTGGCGTTCTGAGACTGTAGCCTCCGCGCCTCGCGCCACCGCGTCGCGGGTTCGAGGCCAGGGTCTGTGCGTCGCGGGTTCGCATCCCAGGCGCGATGCTGTTCGACAAGGTGAAGGCTTTCGTGGTGCAGCTGGATGGCGCGAGCGGCGGCGCCGAGCCGGTTTTCAGCGGCGGCCAGGCCGTCGCCGGCCGGGTGCTGCTGGAGCTGGCAGGCCCGGCGCGCGTGGGCGCCCTGAAGCTGCGCGCGCGGGGCCGCGCCCACGTGCACTGGACCGAGTCGCGCAGCGCGGGCTCGAGCACCGCGTACACGCAGAGCTACAGCGAGCGCGTGGAGGTCGTGAGTCACCGTGCCACGCTGCTCGCGCCAGGTACCGGCCGGCTACCCCGACGCGGCACATGTGCTGCGCGCTCCTGGAACTCGGAGCTGCAGCTGAGCCTCCCCCTCTTGCTCCTACCTGCAGACACCGGAGAGACCACGACGCTGCCTCCGGGGCGCCACGAGTTTCCATTCAGCTTCCAGCTGCCTCCGTAAGTCCGGCGTCTGGGGCGCGGGATTGTCGGGGGAATCCCTCAGCCTGCAGCTCCTTTCAGGTTAGGTCTCCATTGTTCGGTTTCTGGGGACCCTCTGGACCCCAAGACTGCCATTCCCCGGGGGAGGGGGTCCTCAGTGTCTCTATCTCTCGCTCTCCTAAGCCTCTGGGACCACCCCCCCACCTGGGTGTCTCTGTTTTTCCCCTTGAAGTACCTTCCTTCCATCCTGCAGGACACTGGTGACGTCATTCGAGGGTAAGCATGGCAGTGTCCGGTATTGCATCAAGGCCACCTTGCACCGTCCCTGGGTCCCTGCCCGCCGGGCAAGGAAGGTATTTACGGTCATTGAGCCCGTGGACATCAACACACCCGCCCTGCTGGTGAGTGGCTGCTCCCAGGGGAGATAGGTTGAGAGAGCTCTGCAGGTGGGGGGGTGCGGGCTGGTAACTGGGCGACCCCAATTGGCTCCTCACCCCTTCGCTTCCTGCACAAAGTGGGAATCACGGCTGGGCCCTGGCAGGGAGGGAGGCAGGCACGGGAATGCTTTTGGAGTCCAGTGGAGCTGGGTGCAGATCCCACCTGTGCCAGTTTGCTGTGTGGCTCTGGGCAAGTATCTTACTCTCTCTGAGCCTTAAAGGCCTCATCTGTGAAATAAGGGAGCCAGGGCTTGTGATAACAATGGCTTTCTGAGGACTAATTACATGCTAAGTAATTAGCTTGTTCCCTTCATCTTCAACTTTGTAAGATGGGTTTCATTTGTGGATTTATTTGTCCAGCCAGTATTTGGTTGTTAAGAGAAAACCAGGAACTCTGCCCCCACATCCTCCCTCAGCTGGGAATGATTTGCACAAAGTGACCTGTTCCTATCCCTTTCCTCCAACCCGCCAGGCCCCTCAGGCCGGAGCTCTAGAGAAGGTTGCCCGATCCTGGTACAGCAGCCGTGGTCTCGTCTCCCTCTCCGCCAAGATCGACCGAAAGGGTTACACCCCAGGTACCAGGCAGGTGGGGTGAGATGGGGAAGAGGGCCAACCTCAGGGCTGCAGACAGGGAGTCTGATGCCCCCACTGCACCCCACCACAGGCGAGGTCATCCCAGTTTTCGCGGAGATCGACAATGGCTCCACGCGCCCCGTGCTTCCTCGGGCAGCCGTGGTCCAGACGCAGACCTTCATGGCTCGGGGCGCCCACAAGCAGAAACGAGCGGTGGTGGCCAGTCTCGTGGGCGAGCCTGTGGGCCCTGGGCGGCGGGCGCTGTGGCAGGGCCGGGCGCTGCGGATCCCCCCTGTGGGTCCTTCCATCTTGCACTGCCGGGTCCTGCACGTAGACTACTCCCTCAAGGTAGAGTGTCCCGTTGGTCCAAGGAGGGCAGGGGGTGGCTGAATCCACCTGGTCTCCCAGACCGGAGTTCCCCCGAGGCTGCCCGGGCGCCCTCCCGCATGGCTTGTTCCCCATCCCCCCACCCAGGTCTGCGTGGACATCCCCGGCACATCCAAGTTGCTCCTGGAGCTACCACTGGTCATCGGCACCATCCCCCTGCACCCTTTTGGGAGCCGCTCATCCAGCGTGGGCAGCCATGCCAGCTTCCTGCTGGACTGGGGGCTGGGAGCCCTGCCAGAGCACCCCGAGGGTGAGCCCCTCCCCGCCCCCATCCTGCTGCAGGGGGGCTGGGTGGGCAAAAAGGTGGCTGCTAGGTGGGCTCTCCCTCCCCCAGACTCAGTGGCCCCATCTGTTAAAGGGCACAATAGTGATCATGCTGGTGGCCACAGGTCTCCCCAGAATCTCAGCCTGGGGACCCGCAGCCCGCCAGCCCCAGAATTGGCCCACGCCAGTTTCCGGCCATGGTCCCCGATTCCGGGGCTCCCCTCCTCCACCAGCCTCACCCAACCCCATTTGTCTTGCTTGCAGCACCCCCCGAGTACTCAGAGGTGGTGTCTGACAGGGAGGTGGTGGCCGCGGGGCAGAGCCCCTTTCCACCACTGCAGAACACCAACCTGAGCCTCGAAGGCCCCTTCTTCGCCTACATCCAGGAATTCCGCTACCGCCCGCCACCCCTGTACTCCGAGGTGAGTGTGGGGGTCCAAGAGGCCCCCGTCCCTCTCCAGGCCCTGGGAGCGCAGGTGGGAGTGGGACTCGGATGAGTTTGGGGCCTGAGGCTGCCTTGCACCCCAGTCTGCTCTGCACGTTGCCCTTCCCTGCCCCCCGGCTGAGTGTGGGAGTTGGGGAGTTGGGAGATCACCAGGGCGGTGGAGGGGTGTTTCTGAGCCTCCCATGCCCCCCTGAGACCGGATGGGACTATTTCTCTCAGGAGGATCCAAACCCCCCCTCAGAGGCCATGAGGCCACGCTGCATGACCTGCTGAGCAGCCAGGGGAGACCTCGAGGGATGAGGTCGCACACACGCTTCCGGCCGCTGTGGACGCGGGCGATGGCTGGGTCAAGAGCTGACCAACCAGCTTCAACTTGACTGCGCTGAAGTTGGGGACTCCAGGTCTCAGAATGGGCACGGCTTTCTGACATCACGCAGGACAGAGGAAGAGCCGGGCAGGAGTCTGATGTATCTGGACCGGTCTTCGTGAGGCATTGAGTGCCCATTGACAGATCCTGTCGGTCCACACACCAGCCCGTGGATAGGGCTCAGGTCCCCCAGGAGCCTCTAGTCTGGCAGAGATGTAGCCAGACATAAATACTTCCAGTCTCGTGGGACCAGAGGAAGAGATCCAGGGCTGAGAGAGTCCCGAAGGGAGCAGAGAAGGCTTCCTGGAGCAAAGGGCCTTCTGGCTGAGGCCTTGGCATACAAACAGCCGCTCAGCAGGCAGACAGGCAAAGAGGAAGGAGAAGTCGGAGAAGGTCAGAGCTGAGTGATGTTTGGAGATCACCCCCTTTGGGGCTTAGAGGGCAAGTGCCTCAGTTGAGGCCACATGGCAAGGTCCGGCAGGCGAGAGGGCCCAGGAACAGGGCATTCGGGGATGCGTGTCGCCGAAGCAATGTGGGACCTAGGTGGAGCAGAGACACTGGCTCCAGCCTTTGAAAGCCAGAGAGAGGTTGCTGGCCCAGGCCGGGACTGCCTGGGGACTCCTCCAAGTACTCCAGGACATGAGACCTCGTCTGTGTGTTGTATGACCTCAGGAAACCTGGTTCAGAACATTCAGCCGGGCCCTGGGGACAGAGGTCAGCCTGGGGTAACAGCAGGCCAAGTGCAGCTCTGGGAGACCTCCTGGAGGGAGGGAGGGAGGGACCAAGTTGGAGGGGGGCAGCCGGACCAACCTCCCACCCCCGGATTGCAGATTCTCAGCCCTGGCTGGGGCAGAGCCCCTGCCTGGGACTCAGCATTTCTGATAAGCCTTAAATTGTTCCCTTTTTTATAGTTGGGTTTTGTTTTTGTTTTTGTTTTTTTAATAAAAGTGTGGGGAAAGAGACTACACTCCTTGCCTTATTTCCTACAGCTGCCGAAGATGAAGCCGAGTGGCTTTGGCTTCCACCCTGGGTCAGAATCTCTGGGATTGAATGCCAGGCTAAAGGAGAGGGTTTTGAGAGGGCCCATTGTCCAGAAGGAGAAACTGAGGCCCAGGGACACATAGGAAGGCTGAGCTAGGTTGGAGCTGGACCCCATTCCCCTTCCCTGGTGTAGTCACAGAGGCTGGGAGTGTGAATGGGGGAAGGCTTTTGTTTTCAAGACAGTTCGTATATCGTGAAATAAGTCACGGGAAAGTGTAACGTTTGGTGGCACTTCATGCATTGACATTGTCAGCCACCTGTCACCTCCATGTAGCTCCAGGACATTCCCATCACTCCGGGGGATGCCCCATCCCCAGGTGCAGTCCCTGCCCGCCCCCCCCCCCCACTCCTGGTACCCACTGATCTGTAGATTTGCCTGTTCTGGACATTTCCTATACATGAGATCATGCTGCCTGTGGCCTCATTTGTGTCTGGCTTTCTACTCAGCTTAAAGCTTCATCCAGTGTTTCATTCCTTTTTATGGCCAAATAATATTCAGTTGTGTGGACGGACTCCCATTCTGATTGTCCCTTTACTCCCTTGATAGGCATTTGGGTCATTACCACCTTTTGGTGAATGTGAATAGGGCTGGGGGGGACACGGGTGTCCAAGGAATCGTTTGAAGACACACTGGGCTTCCAGGCAGCCCTGGCGACACGGAGGTCGCGTCTTCTGGAGGTGAAAGTAGGGAAAGGGAGTCCAACAGAGTGAGGTGACTGGTGCAGGCTCTGGAGTCGCCACTCAGAACACCCACACCTCACAGATCAGCGGCACCCCTGGCGGCGCTCCCTGCCCGGTAGGGTCCCGAGGCCCCGCCCCAGACCCGAGGCCCCACCCTCCTTGGGGCGGGGCCAAGTTAGAAGCCCATCTAATGGCTCTAGCTGGGCTCACGGTTTGTCCAAGGCAGTGAAAATTAAGTGGCGGTCTGGGATGACCATTGGCAGGGCTGAGGCACAGGGATGAGGATGGGGGGACCCCAAGGTTGGACACTGGCAGGTATAGGTTCAGGCTTAGCTCTCTGAGTGACCACGGGCAAGTCACTTGCTTCTGAGTCGGTTTCCTCATCTGGGACTCCCGGCACCTCTCCGCCACCGCCTCAAATGCCTCCCATCCCTGGTCTGAATTTGAGTCCTGATTTCCACCTGCTTCTGGTCCTGGGGTTTACCCAGCCCTCCCTGTCCAGCAGGATCTGCCCTGGCATCTAGTTCAGAGCCTTTCAGACTGGGGGTTCCTCTGGGCCCAGCAGAGGGGAGATGGACCCACCTGGCACAGTCACCCCAGACCCCCAACATAGCAGCCTCAGGAAGGGGCAGGTTCCCTGTCACCGTGGGTGTGCAGGACACAAGACCCCAACTTCCGGGTCTGTGTTCCCAAACCGAGAAGAGTCTAAGACATCCTATTACAACTGCAGATGGGGGTACATAGGAAAAGAGTCTCCCCAGCAGGCTTGGTCGGACAAGCCACCGTGTGTCCCCAGGACTCCCGTGTCTGCAACTGCATGGAACCTGATCCCTAGAAGAAGTGGATTATCTGGTTCAGATAAATGAAAACCGGAATGGAGCAGGCTTGGGTCATCCAGAATTCAGGGAACTCCCTGAACACAGAGTGAGGCCCATAGGGTAATGAAGAGGTTGGCCAAATATTCTTCTCCTAAAATAAAATTCTATCCCTCTCTAGGCCCCAAGATCTCTCACCACCTCTCACCCACCTCTCCTTCCAGCTTCCCCTGAGTGGCAGTCAGGATCCCTGACTGCCACTCAGATACTCCAAGCTAGCTCCTACCTCAGGACCTTTGTACATGTGGTTCCCTCTGCTGAAAGGCTTTTCTCTAGGACTGGCTCCTCTCTGCCTCCTAGCCTCATCTTTTCAGGAAACAGCCCAACCTCCTGGCTAAAGGTGCCACTCCCCGTTACTCCCTCTCCCATCCCCCTGTCCTATAGTCTTCATAGCCCTCATCGCTCTCTGGAATTTTTTATTTAGATATTCACTTGTTTGTCTGAAGCTTTGAGGTCAGGGTTAGAGAGAGCTGTGTCTCTGGCCCCAGCACCCAGCAGGCATGAGAGACATGAAGGGGGTTGTTGATTGGAGGAGACTCCCTGCCCCTCGTAGCGTGGACCAAGATTCTGATGGGGATGGGGGTATTACCACCTTACATTGTTCCCAGGACCACCTAGAATCAGAACTTGTCACTCATTCAGAGAGTGAAATACCAGGTCTCTTCTCTGACTCACCCTCCTTATCACCACCCCCTTCGGCTCTGCCTCTCCATGTTGTTTTTGCACTGTCCCTTTTGCTCGCTGTCTCTGTCTCTCATTGTCTCTGTCTCCCCCGTCTCTGTCTCTGGTTCACCATCTCTGCATCTCTCTATCTCTCATTATTTCTTTGTCTCGTCTCTCCCTCACCATCTCCTTGGTTATCTCTCAGGCTCTCTCAGTCTCTGACTCCTTCAGCAACTCTGTCTCCTCCCCTGGCCTGGCCCGGCCCCTGGGCCACAGGGTGACAGGCAGGCAGGGCGCCCTCCACTTGTTTTCCGCCCTCGCTGGCAGGGGGCCCAGCTGGGCTGCTGTTCAGGAATCTTCCAGCTGCCCAGCTCCAGCCATCAGGCATAGCTGCTGGCCTCTCCTTCCAGCACATTCTGTCCCGAGCAGGGAGCACTGGGGGTGGGTGGGGTGGGAGTGGAGGGTTCCTGTCAGGCTCTGGTTACAGGACAGCCCGTCCTGGTGGCCTTGCTCCCCACCAGTGCTGCCCCCTGTTGCCTCTCCTCCCTACTTTGGGCTTAGATCTTCCTGAATGGGGCCCCTCTGTCAGATCATCCCTACCTCCAGGGCTTTGCACCTGCTCTGCCTTCTACCTGGAGCTCCCTCTCCTCAGCTGTGCCCAGGACCTTCTCCCTGGCAGGCTTCACATCACAAATCACCTCTTCAGGACGTCCTCTGTGTCTCTGGGCCAAAACGCCCCGCAGTTCCCCTATTTCTGTCCTGATGCCTTTTGCTTCCTGGTCTTTCCCCTTCCTCGGAGTTCTATGTTTACTTGTTTGTTGGTGTGGTGTCTGTCACCCCATTTCCCTGCTCTATCCTCAGCCTTGGGCGTGCACTAGATGCTCAGTGAATATTTTAGAGTTCGTGCCATTTCATCCCCAAACTCAGCTCTGCCTTAGCCCCCAGGCTCCCACACACAGCTCCCATCCCTTTGGCCGACTGACCAACCCCCTGGCTGTGCCTCCTCCCAACCCTGCGGCCTCGCGTTTCCTGCACACACCTCCTGCTGCTGTCCCCTGTGCCCCCAACACACCAGCCATCTCCCAGCCCTCCCATCTCTTCCCAGGGAGTTTCCCCACCTAGATGCACCTTTTCCAGTGAGAGGCAGAGAGAGGTCTCTCTGGGCTCCGCACAGGGTGTTAGGACATACACACACACACATGCACACACACACGCATGCACACACATGCATGCACAGAAATGCATGCACACACGGGAAACACAGAGATAGGCCCACGGACTCGGGGGCACACAGCCTGGACCTCGATGAGCATGGACCCGCGTGCACATGTGTGCACGCGGGCATAAAGCAGTTGCAACAGTACTGACACTGGGCGCCCATGGCTCGAGGGGGAGGGCGTGCAGGCTCTTCATGTGTGGAGTCCCCCAGCTCTGCCAGGAAGCAGGCAAGACGCCCTCCATCTCACATGTGGGTACAGGATGGGACTTTGAACCCACGCCAGGGTGTGCACAGGCTTGTCCACGCCTGTGCCTCTGCCCTCGCTTCCCCCACCTAATTTCTGATGGTCAAGGCCAGGAAAGTCCCCAGAAAGCACAAGCGGGGCAAGGGGCCCAGGAGGAAGAAGTGACTCAGCCAGTGTCCATCCGGGCCTGCGTAGCTGGGAGACCCTTTGTGGGGGTGAGGGGTTGGAGGGGAGAGTTGGGGGATTCACAGAGAACAATAAAGGAATGGGGGGCGGGGACACGGTTAACAGGGCCTGCTGAGCAGGGTTGTGGATGGGGAGGGATGGGGCATGCCTCAGTGGGTCTGCAGTGCTCCAATACCTCCCCTCTGCTGAGCCCGATTCACAGGTGGGGAAACTGAGGCACAGAGAACAGGTGACTTGCCCAAGACCCTCCAGCCAGGATGGGGCAGGCAGAGGACCCCTTAGTCCTTGGTCAAAAGTTTCTGTGGTTTTGTAGCTATTCTCCCTGCCTGCCTTCCAGCAAAAGGAGCCAGGCCCCCTTTGTTGCTCCAGATGCGGATATGTGACCAGGTCTGGCCAGTTAGAGCTTTTTGTGACCACAGACTCAGGGATTGGTTCAGGAATAGGCATGTGACTCTGAGTGGGCCAATCACCCCGGGAGTTTGGGGGCTCCTGAAGGTGAGAATGGATGCCATCTTTGCTACCCTAATGAGGGGCAGAACAGAGAGTCCCCAGGTCATTGTGATGAAATCCACAAACACCCCTAGCCCTGTGGGCTCTACCCTGAGGTAGAGCCCGAGGGAAGGATGAGGGCAGGAGAGCCCTGGGAGGGCTTCCAGGAGGAGAGGACCCTGGAGTTGGGGCTTTGATGGATGAAGAGGAGTTTGGCAGGGAGCTAGAGAAGGGCATTCCAAGCAGAGGGAACAGCTTGTGCCACCACAGCAGGCCAGAGAGGGCCAGGTGCATCCTCAGCCATTGCTGCGGCCCTGGGGGGCTGGAGCACAGAGAGGGCAGCTGTAGATGTGTGGGATTCTCTGCTCCCAGGCACTCCCATCAGCTGCTTAAGGGCGAGACCAAGTCTTTCTGGCAGCTTTATTGGAACCTGACGTTTCTTTAATGTTTGTAGTGTAGGTGGCCCTTCTTTGGGGACACGGATGAGAGACATGGGTGGGTAGTGAATGGGAGAGTTGGGTTCACAGGGCAGGAGAGCCTGGGGCTGGGTGAGAATGGCCCCGGGAACCTGGGAACAGGACCACAGTCCAAGGCAGGAGGGAGCCTTTCCCTTTTCCCCCGTCCGTTAGCCCTCAACCCCAGGCATGGTGCTCCAGGGGGAGGTGGGGTGGGGGTTCAGGGTCTGGACACCCAGCACTACCTCTTCCTTCCTGTGTGACCCTGGGATAGTGGCTGCACCTCTCTGAGCCTTGGGTTTTTCATCTGGAACCTGACTTTGTTGCAGGGCCGGGTCAGCACTGGGCACGGAAGCAATAAAAGGTCTGTGGGCCTGGATGGGGCATGCTGAGCCGAGGGCGGAGGGGCTGGGTCTGTCCAAAACATTCCCTCAGCAGTTCCTGGCCTCTCTGAAAACAGGAAGCCGGCTCTCAAGGGAGCCCCCAGCAGTGTTTCCTGAGCCTCCTCATGACGTGTGCTGTGCTTGCGGGGGGTGGGGGTACGCGCACACATGTGGGTTTGCAGACAGCCTGGAGATAAGCAGAGCCCTCAGTGCACACGTGTGTGTTTGCACATCAGCCTTGGCTGTGGAGTTGCCAGAGGTGCGTGCATGTGTGTTGCATGTGCCAAAATGTGGGCTGACACATCTCAGCCGGTATGGGGAACAAATAGGGGCTGCTTGGTGCATTTGCGAGTCTGGGTCTAGATGTTGGGCATAGGTGTTTGTTGGTAGCGGGCGGGGACTGGGGAGTGCTGGCAAGAGCTAGCTTGCGCTGGGGTATATTGCTCTCCTTTCCTTCCATCTGCCCCTTCCTTCAAGGGCCTCTGACCCCCTGGCTCTTCCTGGAGACTGTTAGGTAGTTCTTACCTCAGGGCCTTTGCACCTGCTATGCCCACTAACCAAGCTACTCTGCCCTCCATTCCTCTCCATCTCTCAGGCCTCAGGACAATGGCCTTGAGCGAGTCACCCCGCCCACATCTTGGCTGTTCCCCTGCCCTTCCTGAGTCCTGACTCAGCTTTGACCACTTCCCTCTGCATCCTAGGTTGTGTGGGCTCCCTCTGTAAACCTCAGTTTATTCTCCTGTAACTGGGGCCAATCCTGGTGGCATCTCACTTACATAAAGTCACTGAAAAAGTGGAAAGGGCTGACTTCAAGGCTGAAATGGCCAGATCTGACAATGCATAAAGCCTTTGTCCTGGCTCACATTGAGTGGAGGAACACCTGAGGGGCAGGGATGGTCCGGGGTCCACTCAGTCACCAGGACCAGATGGGGCCAAACTGGGGCCTCCTGTATGCCATGTGCCTGGAAGAACGGGGACTGCCCCAGAGCTCAGAGCAGGAGTTGATGAATTTTCTCTATAAAAAGTCAGATAATAGGGGCATGTAGGTGGCTCAGTGGGTTAAGCCTCTGCCTTCAGCTCGGGTCATGATCTCAGGGTCCTGAGATCGAGCCCTGCATCGGGCTCTCTGCTCAGCAGGGAGGCTGCTTCCCTCTCTCTCTGCTTGTCTCTCTGCCTACTTGTGATCTCTCTCTCTCTGTCAAAATAAATAAATAAAATCTTTTTAAAAAGTCTGATAATAAATATTGGAGGCTTTGTGGGGCATGCAGTCTCTCAGCTGCCAGATGGCTCCCTTGAAAGCAACCATACACAGACACAAATGAGTGGGCGTGGCCGCATCCCAATAAAACTTTATTTGTGAACACGGAACTTGAATTTCAGATAGTTTTCATGCGTCATGAAGTCCTCTTTTGGTCTGTTTCCAACACCATTTGAAAGCATAAAAGCCACTTCTGGGATGTGGCCAGAGCTGCCGTTGGCCAACCCCGGAACGGGGAGCTCATCAGGCAACTAAGTATCAGGACTCCCTGTTTACAAAATATTGGAACTCTGCTCCAGGTGCTTCCAGGTCAGCCAGCTATGACATAGTAGAGCTGGCCAGACACCAACAGTGTCTTACCGTTGACAAATAACAGCTATCAAGACTCGCTGTTTCCAGAGTATTAGAACAGAGCGAGCGAGGATGGCTCACGAGGTGTCGAGACCCGGGTTAAGTTGGATCCGACCCCTGGCTCAAGCAGTGGACTGACCAAACGGGGTTCTGCTGCCCATTCTCAGAACACTGTTTACCGAGTATCAAGTGACAGAGGCTGGTGGCAGAGTATCGAGTCACAGGACAGTCACACTGAGACTTGGGCACTGTGACAACAGCTCTAGACACCAGCTGTTTACAGTGACATGAGACCGGCTGTTTACCGGGGGCCCCGCTGACCACCAGCTTCCGGATGCCAGAGTCCAGATGGCAGGTGGGACAGGCCCCTCTGCAGGTGTTTGCAGAGGGCCCTAGGCCTGGGGACCCCTTTGTTTGGCTGCCTCCGACACCAGGAGCGGGAATGTGGAAAGAGTTCTTGGCCCAGGAAAGGCAAGGTTTTTGCTCACTGAGGACCCCCAGGCTCATACCCGCTCTTCAGAGGCAGGAATTGAGCCCCGCAGGTGTCAAGTCCCAGGGTCTGGCTTGCATCCTCTCTCTCTGCTTATTCCCGGCTGTGCCACCGTGCGCACATCATGAGCTCCACTTCCCTATCTGTAAAATGGGTATGCCGATGGATCAGGATGGCCAGATAAAATACAGGGTAGATACCCAGTTAACATTGAATTTCAGACAACCAGCACCCCTCCCTTTTTTTTCTTCACATGACCTGATTTTTATAAAATTGTAGCAAAACGGGTGCTGTGGAGAGGGTCATGTGGAAGCAGTTGATTTCTTCCGGAGAACAGACCCATTGTTTTTTGTTTGTAAGTGTTTATTTATTTGAGAGAAAGAGAGAGCATGAGGAGAGGGAAGGACAGAGGGAGAAGAAGCAGGCTCTCTGCTGAGTGGGGAACCTGATGTGGGGCTCCATCCCAGGACCCTGGGATCATGACCTGAGCCAAAAGCAGATGTTTACCTGACTGAACCACCCAGGCGCCCCTCACGCCCATTTTTTATATTTGCTCCAAATCTTCTCACATGAGGATGTCATTTCCTCATATTACTGCTGTCCAATATCGTTCTGTGGCCCACTAGTTGCCATCCCCACACATCCATCTGTCACAAGATTCCTAAAGGGATCAAACCCCCACAGTATTCCTTGGGCATATCTGCCACCATTTAATTTCAATGATAATATCTTATCCATAATTTTTTTCAACTTGGGAGGGTGAGCTTTGCTTATCGGGTCTACTCGGCAAGCTCAAAGATCAAGCAATACATTTTTAGCATAAGTATATCCCAAATATTGTATGGGATTTACTTATACTAAAAACCACAAAGCAAACAAACAAGAAAATGAGATGTTTATTTGTCACATCTGCCTGTGAGGACGTCTTCCCGAAGGGGAGCTGTGAAGGTCCTGAGGGGAATCTCTGGCCAGGCACGGAGAAAGGGCTCAATGCGTCGTAGTGTTGATGTTCACTGTCCTTGTCTTCGCCAGGACCTCGTCACGGGGATGAGCCCAAGTATGGTCTGTTGATGAGCTCATAAATGCATCATGTGTCTCTGGGGAACAGGGCCTGGATGACAAGAATGGCACCATTCAAGAGTTTCACTAGGATGTCAGCAAGAGGTTCTGGGCCACAGGAAGAAGGGGGCATTCATTCATAGGATGTCCCCCACACCTGGGTGCTTTGAAGGGCTCAGGGGAGTTGCTGATCAAATGTAAGACAATGTTCAATAAACAGTTGTTGAATTCACTGCTCGATTCCATCACTCTTTATTGAATACTTGCTGTATGCCTGGTACTCCAACCCCTGCTTGCTCAGGGCTCCCATCAACAAGGGAGATGGATGTTAATACAGTCATCACCGTAAATACAAAACTGTAACTCGGACAAGACCTGCCAAAGGGAGATACTCAGTGCTAGGACCCCCTGAATAGGGCCCAGGAGGTCTTTCTGGGTGAGGTGACACTTGCCAGAGACCTGAAGGAGGAGGTTTGCAGGAATAGAGAATCCTAAGCAGTGGGATCCGTGTGTGCAAAGGTCCTGGGGTGAGAGGGAACATAATGATTTCAGGGGCTGGCTTCATGCCACCCCCAGCTCCCTTTGACAATTTGCAGGCTCCAGCAGATAGTCAAGGCTAAGTTTAGGATGGCCAGGGTCGCCTGGCAATTCAGGCAGGATGTAGTGCCCTCAACGGCCCACAGGCGTTAGGACAAAAGTCTGAGCACAACCTTGGCCCAAGGGCTGGGTGAGGGTGGTGGAGGGGTGGGCAGCAGGCGAGATGAACAGCACTCAGCCTTGCCTCTGCACAGGAATTTCCCGAGCCACCTGCTTCCCCAATGCACCGTCCTCTGCCCCATTGCCGTGGCTACCTCCCAGGACACAGAACAGGAAGAATGAGATGAGACTGCAGGCTGCTGGGTAGAGTCAGAAGGCAGAGAGAAGAGCTTTGGGATGCCCAGCTGGGAACTCTCAGGACTGAGAACCAGGGCTGGGATGGAAACAGTAGCAACCACAGTCATCATAGCTGCCTAACATCTCCAGCCAAGCCTTGCTGGAGCTACCTCTAATAGCCACAAAAGCCCCCAGCAGGCTGGTCCCAGAAATATCCCCATTTCACAGACCGGAAGACCGAGATTCAGAAGGATGAAGCTACTGGTTGAGGGCACAAGGGAACCATGTGCCCATGCAGATTTGCCCATGCAGCAAATCTTCGTTCGGGCTGCTATGACAAGCTACCATAGAATGGGGTTAACAGCAAACATGGACTTCTCACACTTCTGAAGGCTGGCAAGTCCAAGGTCAAGGTGCTGGCAGATCCGATGTCTGTTGAGGGCTGATTCTGGGTTTATGGACACACACCTGCTCATGGTGTCCTCCCATAGCAGAAAGCAGGGAGAGGAAGCCAGCTGTCCTGTGTCTTTTCTTCTAAGGGCACTAATCCTATCATGGGGGTTTCCCCCTCATGACCTAATGACCTCCCAAAGCCCCCACCCCAACACTATCACACTAGGGCTTAGGGCTGCTTCAACTTATGAATATTGGGCAGACACTTTCAGTCTATAACAATAGCCACCTTTCCTTTTTACCCTCAGTTTTGAGGTGAGAAGATGGGAGGCCCAGGTTCCAGGGCAGGAATCTGGGTCACTGGGCCATTTGTCTCTGGCCTCAGTAGTACTGGCTATGAAATGGGACTTTGGCCAATTGCCAGTATCCACAGGCAGACTTTCAACCCAGGCTCCTGGACCCGTTCTGGGCTCAACCCCGGGGGACCATGGCAAGAGGCAGTCTCCATCTCCCCACCTGCTGAATCTATAACTTGCTGTTTCCAGTTGGTAAGGGCAAATGTTTTCACCCAGGATTTATAACTTACCATATACCTAGAGAAGGGGATTGGCTGCAAGGGGGTGGGGGGGGCGATAGAGCTTTCTAGGTAATGGAAATCTATCCAGAATGATTGTTTCAGGATTGTATCCCTTTGTCAATACTCATCCAACTGTACTCTGTTGTGAGCTGTGTGAGCTGTGCCCCAACAAAGCTGACCTTTAAAATAGTTATATGATATTTTATTTTAAGACTGTGGGGAGGGGAAGGCAACATCGTAACAAAATCCAAATGCTTTGATACAAAGTCTTCTGTTTCAGGAACCTGTGTGATAGGTTACAGCCAGGGAAGGATGAAAAACATTTCCTACTATGGAGTCTAGCTCTCCAGGCTTGCCTGTTCATGTTCTTTTTCTCACTTCAAAATAAAGCACATCCGTCTTTTCAATCACGTGAATATTGTGATACGTACAAAGCCTTCATGCAATTCACATGCACATACTATTAGGTAAAGGCGTACACCCCAGCTGTACGATGAGGTCGTAACCCCTTGGCCACATGGGGACCAGGTGGGTTGGGGGTGGTATAGTAGGTGCTATGGAGGAGGGATAAGTAAACACTGGGTTGGATTTAATATCTTTTATCCTCTCTGCCGTATGTATTTGCTTTCTGCTGATGGCAATCCAACAGAACGGAGATAGCGCACATCGAACCATGGCCCCGCACTTGAGCTGTTCATCTCCAGGACAGGCTTGCTTGTGTGGCTCAGCCATCCCCAGTGCACAGCCGCCCCATGACAAGGTCCACTTGTGGTGCTGCTTCTATTCTAGAACAATTGTGGGGATGTTGAGGAGCCCAGGCCGGCGTCCTGAGGCCCCGGAGTCCCTGGATCATTAGGAGGTTGGACTCCGGGTGACAAATGGGGGAGCTCATGGCCCTTCAAGGGGACCTTTGCTGTGCAGGGAGGGGACTCAGCAATGTGACTGTCAGGATGGGGGTTAACAGGCGGGGCAAAGCAGCTTGGCCCTGGCTCAGGCACAGCATGGACAACATTGACCTCATTCAAAAGTCTGGCCCATCAACCACTGACTGGACAGTTTAACAGTATGTTTCTTCCCACTCAGACTAGAGGCCCAGGGGTAGATGCTGGAGTTGGGGGTGGGGGTGGGGCGGGGTGAGACTGGGCACCCAATCCACCTGGGAGAGAGACAGACAGACAGTGGGAGACAGATGAGACAGACAGGGAGAGAGGACAGAGAGATGGGGGAGAGACTAGGAGAGAGATACAAAGAGATAGATGGGGGAAAGAGAGATAAAGAGAGACAGGGAGAGACAGAGATACAAGGAGAGAGAGGGAGAGAGAAAAAGTTTCAAGGGTGACTTAGATTTTGGAGCGAGGCTTGTCCTGTGAGAAGCATCTCAGGTCTCGGGTAAGGAGTGTGACTCTGGGATTAGCAGTACCCTAATAAGGTCAAGGGGGAAGGAGCGTCATGGACATGGATCAGTGCCTCCTGGATCACTGCAAGTCTGGGGACAGCCCATGGGGTCAGTGCGCGTTCTTGACTCCAGGGCATGTTTGAAATTTTCCATAACACAAGAATTTTAAAATGATCTCTGGGCTCCTGGGTCTGATCCCAGGCCTGATATCCAGGATGGAGGGAAATCTCAGTTCTTCCTGGAGACCAGCCCAGAGGTGCTAGAGTGGGGGGTCCCAAGAAAAGTCTGAGAATGCCCCAGGCCTGGGACAGAGACACCAGGCAGCCTCAAGGAGGCGGCTCAGAATTCTGCCCCTGGCATCTCCCTGCCATTTCAACAAGAGGTGGCTCACAACCCCATGCCTGCCGGGAGTGAGGCTGGAATGACCCAGGCAGTGACTGCTCCTTCCTAACCCTGGGGAGGCACTTGTAACATACAGAGTGACCACTGCCCCTGCCATGGGCTACCATCCTGGGAGAGGCAGGAGGTGAGGGAAGACCAGACCAGAAGAATGAGGGGGAATGAGAACTGATGGCCTGAGTTTTAGGGGAACTGGGCTCTCATCCCATTCCCTGAGACTGGGGAACTGAGATTGGCCTTATCATTGATGTCCCTGAGGAAATGGGCTGGAATCCAAATGACCAGATCTGGAGAAGCCCCTCATTTCACCAGGAAAAGCCTCTGAACCATGGCCTCCACCAAGAGTGGGAACAGGAGGACAGATAGGCCAGAAGCTGAAAATGAAATTCATGTGTGCCCCCAAAACTGACAAGGGGAGGTGCTGGCCATGTGAAAATGGGTCCCTCCAAAAACAAACAAACAAACAAACAAACAAACAAACAAAACAACTCAGTACTATCAGGAATGTAGTGGGGGAAGCCATACCCTGGTCACACAGAAGGTCAGCTGGAGGACTCCCTACATGGGAAAGAGAAATAAATAGTGTTCTCAACCCTTCAGAGAAACAGAAATGGCTGCTTTAAGAGATGCCAAGGAGGACGCCTAGGTGGCTCAGTCAGTTAAGCGTCTACCTTCAGCTCAGGTCATGATCCCAGGGTCCTGGGATTGAACCCCATTTTGGGCTTCCTCCTTGGGAGGATGTGTCTGCTTTTCCCTCTGCCCCTATCCCCTGCTCATGCTCTCTCTCTCTCTTTCAAATAATAAATAAAATCTTTTAAAAAAGAGAGAGGAGATGGGACACCTGGGTGGCTCAGTTGGTTAAGCGGCTGCCTTCGGCTCAGGTCATGATCCCAGCGTTCTGGGATCGAGTCCCACATCGGGCTCCTTGCTCGGCAGGGAGCCTGCTTCTCTCTCTGCCTCTGCCTGACACTCTGTCTGCCTGTGCTCGCTCTCTGGCTCGCTCTCTCTCTCTCTCTCTCTGACAAATAAATAAATAAAATCTTAAAAAAAAGAGAGAGAGAGAGGAGAGAGATCCCAAGGAAGCAACAGGGATAGTGGATGTACCATATTCATGGACAGGGAGGCTAAGGCTCAAAGGATGCTGATTCTCCCCATCTGAAGGTTTGGGTTTTTTTTCCCCCCATCTGAAGTTTTAACACCATCCCAATCAAAGTCACAGCAGGGAATTTCCCTCTGGAACTTGATAAGATGATTCAAACATTTACCTGGAAGAACGACGGTTGCAAATAGTCAAAATACTTACACAGAGCAGGTGGTGTTACCTGTCCTACCAGATATGGGAACCCATGACAAAGCCTGTAATTAAGTCAGAGGGATATTGGCACAGGGAAAGACAGATTGACCAACGCATTGGAATTAGATTCTCGCAGACATCCTATGCAGGTCAAGGATTTGCTCCAAGATCGAGAAGGTCTATCCCAGCAGCAGGGAGAGGAGACAATTCTACAAAAGAATCTGTGAAGTGAGAGTCCCTGTCAAAAACAATTCACTTGGGTCCTCATATCACTTCACACAAAAAGCTCAGTCTTTGGCTCCAGTCTCTGTTTCCGTCTTACCTGGCCTGCTGGGCTCTCAGATCCTCCCCACCTTGCTTTTACCTTATAAAGACACTTTGGATTTGGGGCCCATCCTAATCCAGGATGACCATATCTTGAGATCCTTACCTTACTGACAGCTGCAGAGACCCTATTTCCAAATACAGTCACATTCACAAGTTCTGGGTGGCCATGTCTTTGGAGGATACCATACAGCCCACTTTGGAGGACCCCTGATCTTAAGATCACACCCTAACACTCTGAACATCCATCAGCCTGAGGTTCATAGATCACATTCCTGGTGCTGCCAATTCTCGATTGCCTCCGTGTCCCCAGCTCTGGCAAGGACGTGGTCCACAGCAGATGGGAGGTGATTCGAGAGCAGGGAAGCGCACATATTCAGGCTCCAAACAGCCGGGCTTTAAGTCCTAGCCCCCCACATCAGCAGCCTGATCTCTCTGTGCCTTGGTTTCCCCTCAAGTAGCGCTGATAATACCTGCCTGGAGAACGTTAGATTGTGGCCCCCAAAAGATATGTCTGCCCAGAACCTTGGAACGGGACCATAAAGGGCATTAAAAAGAAAACCACCGGCCTAAAAGGGTATGGCTTGGCCCAAGTCACTAGAAAGGGGCTTAATGCCTAACCTAATTGCAGTTTCAACCTCCCCCAGAATGTAAGTCTTAACCAGTCACCCAAGAATTTTCTGATCAACACCAGTGAGCTGTCTGACATGTGGGCCCTCTCCATCCCCCTCCCCTAGGGAAGAGGAGGTAATCCACCTAACCAAACCCCCTGTCCTTCTCCCTAAGGGAAGGTGGTCTTGCTTGGAATAACCCTTTCTTTTCTTTTGCTGATAACTGTCTTACCCCATCCTCTTGCCCCCCTTGCCCCATGAAAACCTTCCATTTTGTACAACTCCTAGCTCTTCCCTCCACCTGCTAAGCGCAATGTTGTCCCAACAATTCATGGCTTCATAAGGCCAATGAGATCTTCAGATTTACTTGGTCCGATTTTTACAAGGGTCCCTGCAGATGGCATGAGTTATGGGGCCGGGGGACAACATCATCCTGGACTCCGGGGATCCTAAATCCAATGACAGGTATCCTTGTAAGAGAGAAGACAAAGAGAGGGACAAAGGCCACAGGGAGATGGAGGCAGAGATTGGGGTTGTGCAGCCCCAAGCCAAGGAACCCCACGGGCTGCTGGAAGCCTCCAGAAGCCGGGAGACAGGCCTGGGATGGGCTTTCCCTCTGAGCTCCCAGGAGGAACGCACCTCACCACCACTTTAATTCCAGACCGCTGCCCAACCCCCACCCCCGGCCCCACTGGATTGTGTAAGAATATTTTAGTTGAAACCCAGGCAGGCTTCATGGGCATTTGTTCCAGCAGCTGGAGGAATCTCACACATTGCCTTAACAGAGCTGTTGGGGGGATCAAATGAGCCAGCACCTGGGACACAGCCTGCCAAACAGTAAGCACTTAATACATGCTCCCTGGGAGAATAAAATGTGCTAATTCAGCAAAGCATGAAGTAATGGTTGACTGTGGATTGAATGAGTGATCAAAGCTCAGTGGGGAGGAGGGCTCGGTGCACTCCCAGGCCCCACCCACCCCCAGCTCCACCACCCACGGGGGCCACCCCTCCGCCTTCTGCCCCGTCTGTCCAGGGTTGCCCCACTCCTGCACTCCCCCTCTGCCCCCCAGCCCACGGGCTGCTCAGCCATCTCGCACAGACAGTGGTGCTGCAAGCCCTCGCGGGCTGTGGCTGAGGCAGGCAGGCAGACGGGCAGGTGGTTGGAGCCTGACACTATTTGCAAACCGAAACTTGGGCTGAGGCTTTGGCCACCCACTTGTGAAACCAGCCGCTGCTGTTTCCTCCCTGTGAGAAAGTTCCCCAGTGAAGCTGCATCCGGGAGGGGCAAGGAGAGTGGAGGAAGGCTGACTACTGTGCTCCCCTGGGACCTTAGGAAGTGACAGCACCTTTGTGCCTCAGTTTATCCACCTGCAACTGGGCGGCTCTGGGTGGGTGGAAAGGAAGGAGGGATTTGCAGGCTCCTGGTTGGAGACACTAGATTCAGAGATGCTGGGTAAGTGACTTCATTTCTCTGAGCCTCAGTTTCCCTGCCTGTGAACTGAGGAGACCCAAACAGCAGCTCTTTCCTTTGGGAGACATGAATCAAATCCTGTCACTTGCCTTGAGACATCCCAGGGTGCCCTGTTGCTCTGAAGGTGAAGAGCAGTCCCCTCCCCGGGCCCCCAGGGCCTCATGAGTCCAGGCTTGCTGCCCTCCCCACATGCTCTCCCGGCTCTGCCTCCACACAAAGAAACAAGCTCATTCTCATCTCAGGGCTCGGGCCTCAATGCCACCTCTTCCAGGAGGTCTGATCGGAAAAAGACTCTCTCTCTGTCGCATCTGGCCACATGTCCTCTTTTATTCATTCTGTCCATCTCTCCCTGCCCCCAGGCCGTACGTCCCACCAGGGCAGGGATATGTCTCAATTGTCCTCAACTCTGTCCCCAGCCCCCAGCTCAGGGCCTGGCACACAATAAGCATCTGGTAAATGACTCATCACGAATGTAATTGTGAGCACAATGATGAAGCACATTGGCTTAACACGGCTGTGAATAAAACACAGACTGCTGATGGCAAGAGAAAAAGAAGGGCAATGTGGGCGGACATCGGAACCAAGACCCAAATGAAGGAGGTGCTGGAGACACGCCGGTGTCTTGGGGAAGACTGTCCCAGGCAGAGCCACAGCCTGTGCAAAGGCCCTGGGGCTGAGTGTGCCTGATGTGGAAGCGTTTTCAGGAAGTCCATGTAGATCACGGGGAGAAAGGGTTGTGTTGGAGTAGGCAGCTAGTTAGGCTTTAACAGGATGCCAGGAGGCCAGCAAAGTGTGAGGCCAGTCAGCTATCTGGAAAGTCAGAGGTCTGTCCTGGCAGTTCTCCAAAACAAAGCCACAAAAAGCCAGACTGAACTAGATGGACCCAAAACAAAGAAAAAGAAAAAAAAGCACAAAACCCTGCTCCCCAAAAAGTCTCCTCCTCAAGAAATAAATATTCCACCCCTTAATTAATAACTATCAACAACAGATGGAGACCTAAACCCCAGGCCCAACTGCCTCTCCCTTGAGCTCACCTGCTCTCACATCTCAGACTTTTAATTTAATTATATGTTCCTTCCTGCACCGTTATGTCTGGTCTCTCCTTGAATGCTTTCTTGCAGAGTTTTGGCAACATCCAGGGTGGGGCTGGGAGGTGAGAACAGCAAGACCAGCAGGGTCCTGTGGCTACAAGTGAACTTCCGGCTTTTACCCTAAGGGAGATGGGAGCCATAGAGGGTTCTGGAGAAAGGAAGGATAGATAAGTCTGCCTCCGGGCACCATGGAGGGAAGATTCTATAGAGGCTGAGAGCAGAAGCAAGGAGACCGGGGAGGCAGTGCCTGTGTTGGTCTCAGGGATAGACTGATACTGGGGCAGGACCGAGTGGGGAGAAAGGGTCAGATACGTGAGCAGTTCTGCTGGACAATGGAGAAGACAGTCAAGGATGTCTGTTTGATCCCATATCACAGGGAGGTAAACTGAGGATCTGGGAGCAGAGGGATCTAGGTAAAAGAGAGCCTGAAAGGGACAGTGGGAAGTTAAGAGGTGGCCAGGGTCTGGGAGGGAGATTCGGGGCCACCCCTCACTCACCAGGCCAGTCGACCTCCTGATACACTGTCGTCATTCCATCTCTGATTTTCTCTATAATTTCAGTCTTGTCAGAGGGAAGCCACTCACCACTTATGGTTGACAACAGGCCTGACCCAGCTTCGCACAGGTTCATTTACTCCCCTCAGCGACTCTGAGACCAGGGCACAACCCCTATTTTACAGAAGGGGAAACTGAGACCCAGAGAGACAGAGCGGTCATGCAGGTTGATGAGTGGCAGAGAGGGGAATCAAACCCAGGACCTCAGGCTCCAGACCCTATTGTTGGGATGGCACTCCACCTGGGGGTGGGGCAGCAGCATCAAATGTCCCACCCTAGAATGTACTACTTAGTACCCGGCTTCTGATGGGGACTGGGGTGGGAGCCCCCAGGTGTGCTAAGAACTCAGGTTTCCATCTGTATGGCCTTCCAAGTCTGGGGTTGTAGAACTGCTCACTCTTCCATTCATTCATTCTTCACCACCTTCAGGTTCCTGCCTCATGCAGGGTGAAGTCCAAGGTCCCAGGCTGGGAGGGTTCAGGCCTAGATACTCCTAGTTCCATAGAGCCCAGGCCAGAAGGCAGTACCCAGACCTGGGGGTCTGCGGGCTTCCGGAAGAAGGGACCCTCAGCCTGAGACCCCCTTCCTGCGGCCACACCCCCACAGTTATGATGAAAGGCAGGGAGTGGAGCCAATGAGGCGCTTCATGGGCCAGAGGCTCCAGCTTCAGACCCTGCCTCCAACCCCCACTCCTAGCTGGCACCAGGCAGCCTTCAATGCGGCAGGGACACGACTTGGGCCACCTGCCAGACCACAGCCGCTGGGAAACCAGCTCGGGGAGGTGAGAGTGTCACTGCCCAGCCTTCCCCGGGGTGGAAGCATTTGAAATGACTATTTCTGGGGCAGGCCCAGGGGACAACACACTTGGAGGACGGTCTGAAGCCAAGGAGCCTGATGGCTGGGCCAGAATGACCAGTGATGTCCCTGCGGCTGGAGGCTCTGGATGTGACTTGTTCCTGATACAGGCCTCAGTTTCCCCATCTAAAAACTTGGTGGCCGGGTGGTGTGTGGATGTTAAGCAGCTGGGTTTCCTAGGTCTGAGAGGGATGCTTACGCAGTCTGGGTCTTCTGGGCAGCAAGTAAGGGTCCCAGGCTTCCTGGAGCTGCCCCTGAGGCCACAGTGGGGACAGATGCAGGGACATTAGGATCTGGGCTTTAGGGAGGCGCCCAGACTGACCACCCTGGCTGGCGCAGGGGTACTCTGGGAGATCCTCAGGCAGGGTTCTGGGAGAGACAGAAGTAGGGAGAGACAGGGAGTGAGAGAGGTGAAGCAGGAGAGAAAGGAAGAGAAACGGGGAAGGATAGAGGCGGGTGCAGTCAGGGAGACACAGGCCCATCCCTGCCCTGCAAATCCAGGGGAAACTGGGGGTTCAGGATCAGCCCCCAGTCCCCTCATTGGAGCAGCCCCTGAGTGGAGCATTAAATCTCTGGTTTGTTGTTGTTGTTTTAAGATTATTGTTGTTATTATTATTTTAAATTGAGAGATGGAGAATACAGAGGGAGAAGGAGAGGCGGACTCCCCACGGGGCAAGGAGCCGGATGCGGGGGCTCCATCCCAGGACTCCAGGATCTTGACCTCAGCGGAAAGGCAAACGCTTAACCGACTGAGCCACCCAGGCGCCCACAAACTATGACTTGAATATTATCATGGATGATGTTAGCAACAGCTTTATCTTGCTCCCTCTCCCGCCTCCGCACCCTCAAAGAAGACTAACTACCCCCATTTCACCCACGGAGAAACTGAGGCTCAGAGAGCCCCAGGCTGCACAGCCAGCTGGGGACGGGGCGCAGAGCCAGGGCGGCCCCGGATCCGTAAGGCGATGTGACCCGCGCCCCTAGCCCCCTACCCGAAGGCACACCCGCGTCTTCCCCCTCCCCCCACCAGCCCTCCCGGAGTGTTTTTCTTCCCTCCTCCTGGGTGTTTTGGTTTCGGCAGGAGCGCCGGCGGCCCGGTAGCAGGCGGTTCCCGCCGGCAGGATCAGCCCAGGGCGGGCGGGGAGCCAGAAGCAGCTCCGGGGCGGGGTAGGGAGGACTCAGGGCGCGACCCACGCCCTCTCCCCAGCACCGGGGCCACCAAGTCCGGCTCCCCCTCCCCCGCCTACCCCCGCCGTGTCTTCCTCGGTCCTGGACAGCGGGGCCCAGCCGGGTCGCGGCCCCCACGTGTGGCCACAGGGGGCGCCAAGGGGCGGATGGGTCCGGGCGGGGTTTCCCACGTCGGTGCCAAGGTTCCGTGCGCCTGGTTCGTTATTAAACATTGATGGAGACCGCTGGGTGCCTGCCCGAGAGGCCTCCCGGTTGGGGGACTAGGGCGCAGATGCCCCAACGCCAGCCAGTGTGTGTGTGTGGGGGGGGGGGGGGGTTGCCGGCCGGACCGGGGCAGGCGCGGGGGGCAGGAGGATGGGAGAGCTGCGCGAGGGCCAGGATCCTTCTGGGCTAGGACACCTAATCACAAGCAAACAAAGGAACATGTGAATTGGTCTCCATCAAGTTTAAAAAAAATTTTTTTTTTTTCTGCAAAGGACACTCTTAAGACAGTGAAAAGCTAACTCCCAGAGCGGTAGAAAATATTTACAAATCTTGTATCTGACAACGGATCAATATCCAGACGATCTAAAGAATGCCTACGACTCAGGGGACGCCTGGGTGGCTCAGTTGGTTAAGCATGGGTGGCTCAGTTGGTTAAGCAGCTGCCTTCGGCTCGGGTCGTGATCCCAGCGTCCTGGGATCGAGTCCCACATTGGGCTCCTTGCTTGGCAGGGAGCCTGCTTCTCCCTCTGCCTCTGCCTGCCACTCTGTCTGCCTGTGCTCGCTCGCTCACTCTCTCTCCTTCTCTCTCTGACAAATAAATAAAATCTTTAAAAAAAAAAAAAAAGAATGCCTACGACTCAGTAATAAAAAGATAAATAACCCAATTAAAAATAAGGAAAGGATTCAAATTGAGATTTCTCCAAAGATATAATAAATGGCCAAAACCACATGAAAAAGCGCTCAACACCAACAGTCCTCAGGGAAAGGCAGATCAAACCACAGTGAGAACCCACGCCACTTTAGGATGGCTCCTCTCCCCCTAACTGGGAAATAACAGGTATTGATGAGGATGTGGGGAAATCTGAACGCTCACACATTGGTGATGGGAATCCGGCAGTGCCTCGAGAGGGAAAGTTAAACACAGAATTACTCTATGACCCAACAATTGTCCTCCCAGGCATATACCGAGAGAACTGAAAACAGGTGTTCACACCAAAGCCTGTAAACCAAGCTCACAGCCGCAATGCTCATGATCGCCAGCAGGTGGCGCCCACAGGATGCCCATCAAGGAACGGAGAAACAGCGATCCAGCCGCACAGCGGAATATTATTCAGCCATAAAAAGGAATGAGGTTCTGATTCATGCTACAACAACTGAGCTGAACTTCTAAAACATGACACAGAAGGCCACATGCTGTGTGCTCCCACGGATAGGAAGTGTCCTAACAGGCCAATCCATAGAGACAGCTGATATTGTCTGTCGGTTGCCAGGGACTGGGTGAAGTGGTATGGGGAGTGACGGCTCATGGGCATAGGGTTTCCTTTTGAGGTCATGAAAAAGTTCTGGAATTACACAAGGAGGTGATTTCACAACACTGGGAATGCACCAAATGCTACAGAACTGTTCACTTTGCAAGGGTGATTTGTATGGTGTGTAGATGTCTTTTTAAAAAAAAATGACAGGGGCTCCTGGGTGGCTCAGCGGGTTAAACCTCTGCCTTTGGCTTCGTTCATGGTCTCAGGGTCCTGGGATCAAGCCCGGCATCCGGCTCTCTGCTGAGCAGGGAGCTGCTTCCCTCTCCCTCTCTGCCTACTTGTGATCTCTCTCTCTGTCAAATAAATAAATACAATCTTAAAAAAAAAAAAAAAAGACAAAACACGAAAAAAAAAAAAAGGAGGCATGAGCAAAGGTGCCCAGTTGGGGGCAGGGCAACCCTGTCATCGCGGGCAGTTATGTGTGAGAGGCCCGGCCACGGCTGTCCTGTGTCATCTCCCACAGCCCAGAGTCCCCAGGGGCCGCTGATACCTCAGTCCCATCCTGGCTCGAGGGCAGAGACAGAGACAACATCTCTTTCTGACCAAGCCCAGAGGCCACTGGAGAAATAGAGGAGGCATGTATCTGGGGAGGTAAACTGAGGCAGCCTCTCTCTCTGAAAGAGACATGCTTCCTGACTCGCGGTGGAAGCCATGGTGAGAGGGAGACCAAGAGAGATAGAGACAGAGGAGAGCGAGTGAGAAGGGGCCAAGGGCTCTGGAGAGGCCACCTTATCCATTTTACAGACTAGAACACTGAGGCCAGCGGGTCGGTCACCCGCTCCTCTGAACGGCAGAAGGAAGAATCTTTAAACAACTCAGAAATCGGGTTTCAACAATCCTACTCTAGGACACCAGCTCCCCCAGCACAGGAATAAACCCCCTAAGTCCCCAGTAAGCAGTGATCTCTTAACACTCTCCCCTCACCCACTCCCCCATTAACCACACCCACCTCAAGGCCTTTGCTCACTGGTTTTGCTGGCTTCCCCTCACCATCTTGACACTGGTATCACCCCTTCCAGGAAGGCGTCTCTTACCCACTGTTCTTCACTGGGCTAAAGTTCAGCCCCGTTGTAGCATGAATCAGAACCTCATTCCTTTTTATGGCTGGATAATATTCCACTGTGCGCTGGGTCTATTTCTCCGTTCCTCAATGGGCATCCCGGTGGGCGCCACCTGCTGGCGGTCGTGAGCAGTGCTCCTCACTCTCCCGGGAGTTACTGTAACTCCACTCGTGGTGATGAGATTAGCGTCCTCCTGCCCCACCCGGCCAGAAGCCCCTATTGACCGAACTGATTCCAACCTGTGTAGGACAGGCCTTGGCACAGAGTAAGGGCTCAACACTGACTTCACGAATCAGGGAATGAATAAAGATGTGAAATGGGGTCCACTGCTGTCCTGACGGCCGGAGCTTCTGGGAGGAGCTGAGGGATGGACATTCAGAGGGCTCTGGAGTAGTGAGTACACAGCAAGTGCTCAATAAACACCGACCAGGGCTCCACGAAGCAGGATTACCCAACCCACTGAGGTAGGGACCCCAAACCAGTGCTCTGAACCCCTTCCTATTATATAGACAGGCAAACAGAGATCCAAAGAAGTAACTCCTATGGGTCATTTCCTAGTAGCAGTAACAACCCAAAGAGACTTCAACAAAAAGGGAACCTGGTAAAAAAAAAAAAAAAAAAAAAATATATATATATATATATATATATATATATATATATATATATATAATCTCCATCCCAGGGTGGTGGGCTTCAGGCATGGCTGGATCCAGGGACAAGGGAGTCATCTGTCTGGAGTCTGGGCTGCTGTCCTCCCTGAAAGCTTCCCTCCCAGGGCAGTTTCAGCCTTTCCCCCTGTGGAAGCAAGGTGTCTATCTTGTCCATTCACAACAGCAAGAGTTCCAGCTGGTGATCAATAAATGTTTATCTCCTTGGACCCAGGGGGTTGTGCCTAGGCCTGGGTTTGTTAACTCCAGGGGCCACCAAACAGGGTTCTGTTGTTCCTTGTGGGTCCAGGACTGGGGCAGCCCACATGGGGGCTTTTAGCTTCCTGGAGGTTTCACAGGGGCAGTAGGGGTGGGTGTGGGACCCTGGTCTTGAGGGGGTAGTTCTGAGCCTGGGGCTCAGGTCCCTCTGGTTTTTTTCTATGAGGGCGCTGACCCAGCATCCCTTCCTGTCTGCTCACTCGGTCCTGCCACCGAAGAATGAGAACTGATTCACAAGGGAAGGCCTGCCAGATCGGGAGGTGGCAAATTCAAGGGAGTGAGCATGCGCGGAACAAGGAGCAGTCACTCGTGGTTGGAGCACCCGGCCAAGGCTTCTGTTTCCCCATCTAGATGCATAAATGGGAAACTGGAGGCATAACCCCCTGGGTCCCCCCCCCCAAAGGGCCGGGGCCTAGACAGCTAGTCTCCCAGCCTGTGGGGCCGCTCTCACCCAGAGGCTTCAGGTCCTTTTGCCACGAAATTCAGTGGCTCTGGGTTCTAATCCACCCCTCCCCCTCCCGTCCCCACTTAACACCGGAAAAGTCTGTTTTGCAAACTCCCTAGCGGGCTGAGAGGGGCGGGGAGGGGGGGTGTGCCCCCACGCCCGAGCTAGGCCAGAGAGACATGTGCTGCTGTTGCCACCTGGTGGTCACCGGGGGAATCCGAGACGCCTCGTTTAACAATGGGAGGAGCTCTGGGCAGGAGGGGAAAGGAAGAGGGCAGATTCAGGGTGTGAATGGGGGGCGGGGGGCGGGCACGCTTTCCTGCTGTGGGGCGTTGGGTGTCAGGAGAAAGGGGGAACCCCGATTCCTGACCTGAGCCCTGGGTGGAGGGCAGATCGACCCCCAAGCGGGGTGGAGCTGGGGGAATGAACCAAGTCTCCTGTTTTGAGGGAGCCAAATCCCACTCCCCCTCGAGCCGTCCCTCCCCTTGCCCAGTCCTGACTCTGCCGAGTGATCATCATTCTGTCTCCCCCAATCCGGGTGCTCCTGGGGGCGCTCAGAGGGAGAGATGGATAAATGCGTGTGGAGAATGAATGAACTCCCCTACTAGGGGATTTTGAACATGATGTGCAGGCTTCAGCCAGGGGAACGTTACCCAACAGAAGGTTCATTTATTAAGCCGTACACCCCCTCAATAGACCTGTGAGTTCAATATTATCCTCACCCCCATTCTAGAGGGGAGGAGACTAAGGCTAAGGAGGAAACCACCGCCTCCCTCAGAATGCTTAGGGCTGCCCTTGGTTTCCAACGACTAGATCTTCCGAGCCTGGAGCCTGCAGTGCAGCAGGAGTTCTGGGCCCAGACTCCCCGTCAAGTGCTCCTGGGACACAACGTCCAGCCTAGTGTCCTAGGATCAGCCTAAGCCCCCATTGGGCCCCCCTCCAATCTAGTCTACCCTGAAAAATTCTGTCCCTTCCCCATGGGTGGTCATGGGGTACGGCAGCTTCCTTCTCTTGGTGGTTCCTAGGGTTCCCACCACAGGACGTGGTGCAACCTGCGTTGGCAGGAGGGGAGGGGCCGGACCCGGAAATGGGGTCTGGGTCTCTCCGTCCAGGTTTGACTCCAGCCTGTGCTGGGTAGCTTCCGGCTACCCACTTGCTCTCTCTGAGCCTCAGTGGTCATATCTGTAAACTAGAATAGCCATGTACCTCTCGAGGTGGTTATGGGGAATCAGGACATCATGGGTGTGTCTAGACGGAACAGGTTGGGTATGCAATGTTTGCTTAATAACCAGCCGCCTTCAGTCTTCCTGTCTGAAGGTTGAGGCCGACTTTCCTCTCACTCAGGCCTCCAAGTCCATGTTCGAAGGGCCACTGAATATGGGGGTCTGTATTAGGTCTCCCAAGGGCAGCGAGAGTCCAGCCCCCTGGGCAAGGTTGACCTCCAGACCTTCCTGCCTGCCTGGCCCCAGAGCCCGAGGCTCGGGATGGCCTTGCACCTGTCTCGTGTCCTCCAACGGGAGCTCTCTGTCCAAGGTCAGCTCAGGAGTGTCCTGAAGTAGCTGTGTCTTCTCCTTGAGATGCACGGGTGTGTCCAGGTCCGTTCCCTCACCTTTTTCCCAGGACATGTTCACCACCAAGGCCTCTTTTGGGGACACCTCCTCCGGGAAGTCTGCCGGGCTTGTCCACTGCCAAGCCTAGATAGGAAGGGTGGGGCCAAGGCTATGGGCAGGGCCCTATTTTCCCGGGATCAGGTTCCTTCTGGCTTAATTCCCTAAAATCTTGAGACCAGAGGATTAGCTCTGCCTCAATGACCCCTCCCCCATTCAGCCCCTTTTAGGAAGCCCTCCCCCCCCCCACACACACACCATTTCTCTTTGGGAAATTATTCCTCCTTTTCTCGTTTTGATGTGGTCTTGCGCTGACCCCACCACAATTTGACTGATGGACATGTGACATGGCCCAGCCAATCAGAACACTCTAGCCTCTGATTCCGGCAATGAGCTTAGGGATGAGTATGTGACCCACTCTAGGCCTATTGGTGATGGCCCTGGGACTTTTGCTAAAGTGAATTGAACACCCTTCTTCCACTGGGGAAAGGCTGAACCCAAGTGGGAGGGAAGCCTGTGGGCAGAACAGCAGTCCAGACAAATGGATACCCAGTCTCTGGATTCCTAGACCTAGCCATGCCTGAAGACCACCATCTGGGGAATCCCCCCATCCCCCATCAGTTTCCCTTTTTGTTGAAGCCACTTTGAGTTGTTTCTACTGCTAGGAAAAGACCCACAGGAGGTTCCTCTCTGGGCCTCTTCTTGCCTATCTGTGAAATCGGACAGATTCTTGGAGACCCTGTGTCCATGGTTAGGGGAGGATAAAAGGAGTTAGTCCATGGCCATTACTCTGTAGAACCCTGGTCCAGAGTATAGACCCAAGAAATAGGACTTTAAATCAGAAAAGGAGTCCTTACCTGCTTTCCCTGGCTGCTAGGGAACTCGATCACAGTGCTGGCGCAAGGTGTGGGCAGGGGCGGGCACAGGTACTGCGCAGCCCTGGGGAGGGAAGGAAACTGGTCAGAGAAGCAGCATTTTCTGTTTTTACTTTTTAATTGTTCCAACTTATTCTTTTCATCTCCACTACGTTACAAAGGGAGATTGGATGTGGATTGTGGGTGGGGGATGCGGGAGGCTGACAGACCTGGGTTCAAATCCCAGCTCTGCCCCCCTTGCTGGATACCTGGGCCCTGACTCTCTGGGCCTCAGTTTCCTCATCTGTAAGCTGGGCACAAATACCGACTTGGCATGCGTGGTTACTATGACCACTATTGGCATTACAGATCATCTGGGGGGGGGGAGGAGACATGCAAATTACCTGTTCAGGCAGAGGTACCCAAGGACGCCCAGGAGAAGGATGCTGGCGAAGCTCCCCAGAGACACGAGGAGTACGGACGAATCGAATAACCGGGAAACCTGGGCTTCTGGGAATTCGAGAGGTTGGGATGGCAGAGGGGCACCTCCTGCCTCTTACTAGGAAGGGGGTTGGGAGGGCTGGGCCCTCCATCAACTCGCTGCTGACTGTGGCACGCCGTGAGTCCCTCTGTGCCTGGTTCCTCATGTGTGAAGCAGGGGACCAGGGAACCTACGTGCCCTGGGTCTGCGGGATAAGTCCTGGCACACAGGGCTTGGGACATGTTAGCTGCACATGCCTGCTTGTTGTGCCCCTGTGGTTGCTCCCCTGGGCCCAGACCTGCCACCCCATGCCAAGCCTGACTCACACTGGCTCTCTTGAGACCAAACTGCATTATAAGGGCAACAGGCAGAGACCACGGTAGGAACAGGGATCATTTGGTTTCCAAATCTCTTCCGGCCACACACCCCAAGACAATGGAGTCCAACTCCTTATCTTTGTGATAAGAGGGATACCCATTCTTTCACTCGCTCAACAAATGGCCCCCCCGTCCCCTCCCCCACCCCAGAATCCCCAGGCTGGGAGAGGCAGAGCCTGGACACAGACAGCCTCACCTACTCCCAAGGTGTCAGGCCAGGAAGGGAGGATCGTCACAGCTGGGGGAGGGGGGAGGGAGGCTCGCGGGGTAGGCACCCTGGAGAAGGCATGGTTGGCTTCCTGGAGGAGGAAGCTTTTGAACTGGGTTTTAAGGATGAATAGGAGTTAGCAGGAAGAACAAACATCCAAGGTAGAGGAGCCTGCACGGGCAAGGCAATGAGAGTGTGAAAGGAAGGCTCACAAGGGGACACTGCACAAGGAGGGGAGAGCAGAGTGGGCTGGGACTTTCTCCTGAGGGTGCTACATGGGGAGCAGAGCCAGGGTGGGGCTGCCTGCGGAGGCTTGGGATGGGCCAGTGCATGCTGGGTACATACCCAGGCCCTGCCCTCCTACTCACCAATGCTGAATGGCTGGGGCTGGCTCCAGGCACCCTGCAGCATCACTGTGTCCGCTCGAACCCGCACGGTGTAGGCTGTGCCAGCCTGAAGGCCATCAAGGGTGACCTGGGTCTCTGTGGGCTTCACGGGCAGCTCTGTGGGAGGGAGGCAGCCATGGGTCCCCAGACTCCCTTTACTGCCAGGAGGCCAGGCTCAGGAGTGGGATGCCCAGGTCCTGGGTGGGCAGCCGCATGCTGAGAGTGGTAGTGGGGACTCAAGGATATTTTGCTGAAAACACTTTTTAAAAAAATAATTTAAGGGGCACCTAGGTTGCTCAGTCAGTTGAGTATCTGCCTTCAGCTCAGGTTATGATACCAGGATCCTGAGATCGAGCCCCGCATCGGGCTCCCTGCTCAGTGGAGATCCTGCTTCTCCCTCTCCTGCTCCCCCTGCTTGTACTCTCTCTCTCTCTCTCTGTCAAGTAAATTTTAAAAAATAATTTAATATTTTATTTTAGAGAGAGAGAGCATGAGAGGAAGGGGCAGAAGGAGAATTCCAAGCAGACTCCTCGCTGAGTGTGGGGCCTGATGCAGGGCTTGATCTCACAGCCCTGAGATCACGGCCTGAGCCAAAACCAAGAGAGGGACGCTTGGCCCCTGCTGAAAACTCTGAATGCAACCATTCACTCCAGCTTACTTGGAGGACTGTTCTTCCCTTCAATATTTAGTGAATGATGCTATTCTTCTCAAATTCTGACCTCTGCTGGCTCCTTGCTCTCTCCCCCACCCCACCCCATCCTCCAAGCTCCTTAAAGTCCTTAAAGATACCAGGTTCAGTCACACCTCAGGGCCTTTGCACTGGCAGTTTCCCCCATCCCTACTGTGCTCACACTTTCCCCAGATAGCCCCATGGTTTCCTCCCTCTCCTCCTTCCCGTCTTTAGGATCAAGTTCAGCATTAACTTTGTCTATCTTGCTTCCTCCGTGTCCCTCGAACCTCAGCACACAGTAGGACCTCAGCACACGGTGTGGAATCGGTTGGCTTTCATTCACAAATAAAGCTCTCCATAAAAGTCCTTAAAACGAGAATACAGTTGTTGGCTCTTATCAAGAAGAAAAAAATTCCTAGACCCTAAGTCTATATTCAAGAGGAATATTCTTCCAAAGAAACTGGAGTGCGGGGAATCGGTCAATTTGGCGAATGGGCATTTGCTGTGTTCCTCTTTAGCATTTTTGACTTTCAGCAAATCGGTATAGGGGCGGCTTCCAGCTGCACCACCGGAATGCGTCCCTGAACCCCACTTGGCCCCACTTACACCCTCTAAACAGTGGGTGGTCAAGCGGATGGCAGGATGCCTGTGTTTCTGATGTGAGAGCATCCCCCCAGTATCCCTCCCCCGCTCCCCGGCATTCACGCCTTGGCCTTGGCCGGTGCTGGGTGCTGGGTGCTGGTTGAGAACATGAAGACACGAACAAGCCAGTCCTGCTGGCCCGGACTGTTGCTGCGGGAGGTGGGCGGGTGAGGCCACAGGAAAAGACTGCATGGGGGGCCCCCAGTGTGTGAAATGACAGGAAACTCCAGTGCTGGTGGGACTTACCATGTACGGTCTGCTCTTTTTCCCTCCCAAGGGGCGGGAAGGAGCATCTGACTGAGCCCACATCCAGGCTTGCTTAACCCTTGGGCAGGAGACTCTCTCCAAGCCTCAGTTTCCCCATCTGTGAAATGGACACCATCATCCGGCTCCATGGCAGTCAAGTTGCTGATTTGCATGAGGGGCTGACTTCCATACGTGGAAGCTGTGCCCACTGGGCCTTCCTGGGGGTCTGGAAAAGGCAGTCTGGCCTCTTGGAGTCGAACAACTCTTGTTTTATGAGCGGGAAAACCAAGGCCCAGAGAGGGCCGGTGAGGTGCTCAGGGGCCCACAGCCAGGCAGACGTCGATCCCAGGCCCCTTCTTCCCCCAGCCGGGCCCGTGCTGCCCCACGTACCAGAGACAAGGTTGCCCTCCTCATCCTCGAAGCGCACGACGTACTCCTTCAGGATACCCGGGCAAGCGCTCAGTGGCGATGGCGTCCAGTCCACCTTCACGGAGCCCTGGCTGAGCTTCTTCACCGACACGTGTTGCGGGCGTCCTGCCCCCGAGGCTGCAACCAGCCCGGTCACCATGGTCAATTCCAAGAGCACCGGCTGAATGTTTCCTGCCTGCCCAGCCTGGCGCTGTCCAGAGACCCAGGGAACCTTGGCAACAGAGTGAGGCAGGCCTGGGTTCGCATCCCGGCTCCACGACTCAGGCCCCATCGCTGCCCTTCTCTGAGACTCACTTTTCTTATCTATAAAATGGGGGCAGTGCCCTTCAGGCGGGGGGGAGCAGGGGGAGGGGTGGTCTTCAGGATCCCCTGAGACTTCTGTGCATCTGGCTTCTGGCCAAGGCTTGACCTGGAGCAAGTGCCTCTAAGCGTTCATTCCCCTCTCCTGACACCCAAGACCACCACCAAGCCCCTCTGGAAAGACCACCCTGCAGGTGTGGGCTGCTCACCATTGCCCCCGAAGTGGTAGGTGGACAAGACCGTGGACCACGAGATGGGCTTCTCTGGACGTGGAGAGGCAAAGATCGTGATGTGGTAACATACCTTCTGCTCCATTGCCCCAGATCCTCTGCTCCAGCTGTAGGTTGCTAGAAAGATCGGTGAGGCCCAGGCCGGTGACATAAATGGGTTGTACCGCTGCCTCTGCCCCTTTGCACTGGCTGTGCCGCCTGCCAGGAACTCCTAAAGCTCTCCTGCTCATACTTCAAAGCCCTTGCGCCAATGTCCCCTCTTCCAGGATCCCTTTCTTATTCCCACCCCCCACAGCCCATCCCCCACCTGCAGCCCAGCCCAGATGCCACTGGCGCCAGGTGCATCTGGCTCCAGCTCTGTCTCCCCAGTCTAGGAACCTCAAGGGCCAGGTCTGAGGCCGAGGTTTCCAGGGGCCCTGGGCCAGGCCCTGGGTAGGAAGTGGGAGTGAGAGGCTGCCGGGGCTGGAAGGTTCCCCCCTTTTTCTTCAGAGCTCTCATTAGTTTGCCACCAGCATCTTGGGAGCTGTCACCTTCTCTGGCACAGGGACCTGTTTAACAAACACCCTGGGATGTGAGACTTATTACCTATTGGTGTGGGATCTGCCTGGGGCTATGGCCCTGACACCTCAGGGTCCTGGCAGGAGGCTTCAGACATGCATGGGCGGCAGGGTCCCAGTCTCAGCCCGTCCCCACCTCTGTGTGACCCTGGGCAAGTAGCAAGACCTCTCTGGGCCTCAGACACCTCACACGCACGGCCCCTATGGGCTGGAGCCAACCAGGAGCTCTAAGGGAGGAGGCAGAAGCAGAAGCAGAAGCAGGGCAACAGACATGACGGTACCCATTCTTGTAGGGTCCTGGTCCTGGGACGGAGTCAGGGTGCAGTTGGTGAGGTTCCTGTCCTGGTCTTGGGCCTGCCACTCAATGCAATACGCCTTGGCCCTGGCCTGGGCTGGCCAGTGCATGGAGGTCCCATTGGCTCCAACACTGATATTCAGAGCCCCTGGTTCTGGAAGGAGATGAGGGAGGCAGGTTAGGCTAACAAGGGTGGTTTGAATGAGTTAGGTCTCCTGGTCTAACGGTGATTCCTCCACCAAGACGCCCACCATCAGGGCTGCCTGTGCTGCTATCCCCACCTCCACCCCCCACCCTCCCCCAACCGGCTTGGGGAGCATCTCCTGCCCTAGCAGGTATCTGCAGGGTGGGCCTCCCAGCCTGACAGGAGCTCAGAGGCCTGAGGACACACCCACTCAGTCCCCAGGGCTCCTCCCTTCCTGGGCAACAATCTCAGGGAGGCAGGCACTGCTTCCAATTCCAGGGACAACAACTACTATTTATTGAGCACCAACTGTATGCGCCAGGCCAGTACTGAGCACTTCACAGGTGTCATTCTGCTACAAAGTGAGAAGGTGATCACCCCAATAATACAGAAACTGAGGCTCAGAGAGGGAGAGTCACTGGCACAGGGTCACACAGTGGAGCCATGACCTGAACCAGGCCAGGAGCTGACAGACTCATGGCTGTGCCACCTTGGCACGTGGATTTACCTCTCTGAGCCTCAGAGGTCTCATCTCTGAAATGGGCATGCCCGTGCCAGCCCTGTCCTCACAGGATTACTGAGTGCTCAGCAGGGACAGGACCAGGGTGAGATGAGTGAGGCACGCATTAGGCACAAAGCTAGAGGCACCAAAGAACTCTGTCGTCAAGACAAACAAAAAAATGCCATTTTTTTAAAGAACCAAAAAATGAGTGGAGGGGTGCCTGGGTGGCTCAGTGGGTTAAAGCCTCTGCGTTCAGCTCAGGTCATAATCCCAGGGTCCTGGGATCAAGCCCCACATTGGGCTCTCTGCTCAGCAGGAAGCCTGCTTCCCTCTCTCTCTGTCTGCCTGCCTCTCTGCCTATTTGTGATCTGTCTGTCAAATAAATAAATAAAATCTAAAAAAAAATGAGTGGAAAAATATGCCATGAGCGCTCTTTGTGATGGCCCAAAGGTGGAAACAATCCAAACGTTCATTAACGGATAAACAGATAAACACCACATGGTCCAGCCACACCGTGGAATATTACTCAGCCACGAAAAGGAGGGAAGCTCTGATACACTCTACGACGTGGGGGAACCTCAAAAAACATGATGCTGGGGACGCCTGGGTGGCTCAGTGGGTTAAAGCCTCTGTCTTCACCTCAGGTCATGATCCCAGGGTCCTGGGATCGAGCCCCACGTCAGGCTCTCTGCTCGCCAAGGAACCTGTTTCCTCCTCTCTCTCTCTCTGCCTGCCTCTCTGCCTACTTGTGATCTCTGTCTATCAAATATATAAATAAAATCTTAAAAACAGAAAAAAAAACCCATGATGCTGGGTGAGAGAAGCCGATCACGAGAAACCACAGGGTGTGCGGTCTCGTGTATAAGGAATGTCCAAAATGGGCAAACCCACAGAGACAGAAAGAGATTAATGGGTGTCAGGGGCTGGGGATAAGAGGCGTGGGGTCTCCTTTTAGGGACGATAGAAATGTTCTGGAACTAGACAGAGGTGATGGTTGCCCACTGCTGCAAACGTCCGAAACACCCCTGAATCCTACCTACCAAACTGGCTCATGCTGAGGTGTGACCTTCACCTCAATAACTTATGTAGACGTATTCACGTGCATGTATACATAAATATAAATCTTGATTTTTTTCCTCTCATATCTATAAATATAGGGACATCTTTAATCACGTCTATACCTATACAGAACGAGCAAATATCAAGATTTTAAATGAAGATAGGATCGGCCACATATTCGCGTTGTCCTGCCTCACTCACCACCACCCTGATCCCTGGCCTGGTCCCAGGAAACTTCATTTACAAATGGTTGGCCTGGGCTATAGTTTGCCAGCTAGAGTTTTGCAAAATATTGCATTCTAACAATATGTACCATAATTAGTGATTTTGACACATTCCTGAATGAGACACCTGCTTGATTTTTGTGCCTCACCTGCCTCACCCTAGTCTGGTAGAGGCTCAGAGGAGGCATTTAGCTCCGAGAGGCCCTCCCACAGCCCTCCCCCGCCGGAGGAGGCACCTGTGTGGGTGTGGGTTTGGGCAGGAATGTGCCACGTCTGGTTGGGGCCGGGGCCGAAGCGATTCTGGGAGATGACAGCCAGGTCATAGGCTGCACCAGAGAGGTCGAGCGGTTTCTTCAGCTGAAAGTTCATTGTTGACCTGATCTTACACGTGCAGGATAGCATGTGCAGGCGGGCGCGGTAGGTCACCTCCCCACCAGAGTTGGATCCGAGGCAGCCTTCTGGAAGCTCAACTTGGGGCAGCTGTCGTGAATGTGAGAGATAGTTTGTGGAGCCCTGAACACCATCATCATCCCCATGGGCCAACATCGGCATGCAGCCCCTGAACAGACTCATCCACGGGCCACAGTCTGTGACATGAGCCAAAAACTTTTTAAAAACAAACAAGCAAAAAACAAAGCAAAACAAAAAAACCCTTGGAGCTAGTGAGGCTGTTGGGAAATAGGCATGGTCAGTGCCTGTTGGTTGGGGAGGGAAATAATTTGGCAAAACCTACTGAGTGTCAGGAAAAAAATGTTTTTCCTATCTTTGGACCCAGTTACCTCAAGCCTGGAAGTGTTTCCTAAGAAAGGGAATTCAGGGGTGCCTGGGTGGCTCAGTGGCCTAAGCCTCTGCCTTCGGTTCAGGTCATGATCTCAGGGTCCTGGGATCGAGCCCTGCATCAGGCTTTCTGCTCAGCGGGGAGCCTGCTTCCCCCTCTCTCCCTCTGCCTGCCTCTCTGCCTACTTGTGATTTCTGTCAAATAAATAAATAAATAAAAATTTTAAGGGAATTCAAATGAAAGGAATGCCAGGAAGTAAATCTTCACTGTACGCTTATTGGGCCAGCCTATTAGGGACCTGGCCAATTAGTTATGGTAAAGCCAGTGGGTGAAATATCTGATGGTTTTGCCCCTGACTTGGACAAGAGATTTTCCCTCTGTGCCTCAGTTTCCTTCTCATAACTTGGGGGTTAATTAGACTGCTCTTAATGGGTTGCTCGGGAGACTTCAAAGAAATCATCTCCCACCTAGACCAATATTGTCCACCCCTGGCCTGCCCACTTCCACCCTAGCCCCCCACACTCTGTTCCCCCCTTAGGAGCTGGGGGAAGTCTGCGAACACTGAACCCAGGGATATGTCCCTCTTCTGCTCACACACCCTCCATTGCTCCCCATTACCTGCAGAGTTAAACCCAAAGTCCTCGGAATCCTTGCCCCCTCCACATCTCTTCTCTCACAGTATCCCCCTTGTGCACCCTGACTCCAGCCACTTGTCTCCTTCCCCCCATCCCAAGCCACCCCACAGCCCCGTGACAGCCCATTACCTGCCCGTGCAGGGTCACCTGCCTCCTCCCACTGGGGCGGAGCGCCTCCACCGAGAACCTCAAGGTGGGCTGTGGGAGATGTTCTGTAATGGGATGGCGAGACAGTGACGCTGGGGGTGGTCCCTTGCTCACCGCCACCTCCCGCAGACCATGCTTGGGGACCCAGGACCTTTTCCTTCCCTCCCTCGAAACACAGGATTCCCATGGGTTGTTAAGAAGTTTTCAAAATCGGAAACATGGAGATCTAGTCTATGACAACGTGACTATATTTAATGCCATAAAACTATCCACTTTGGGGGCTCCTGGGTGGCATTGGACTCTTGATTTCAGCTCAGGTCATGGTCTTGGGGTCATGGGATTAGGCTCTGGGCTTGATGGGGAGTCTGCTTGGAATTCTCTCTCCCTCTGTCCCACCCCCTGCCGTGCATGAGCTCTCTCTCTCTCTCTCTCTCTCTCTCGAATAAATAAATACGGTCCTAAAAACAAAAACAAAAACAAAACAAACAAAACCCTACGCTTCAAAATGGTTAAAACGATAGATCTTATATAATGCATTTTCTACTACAATTTTCATTTTAAAGTCTGAAAAGAACTCTTGGAGCTGTTTCACAGTGGATAATGCACCGGGGCCAGGAAGAGACCCCCGGGTCACAAGGTCAGGGGCAAAATGTTGTCAATCACCTCATCCTTCCTTGCCTCTCGTGTCCCATCTCCACTTTGGAGCTGCCCAAACTCCAGCTTCCTGTGTCCTTCAGGAAGCTATGTCTTCACGACACAGCCATTTCCCCCTGCCCACTCCCTGTGTGGCTTTAAAAAACAAAGCCAGGGATGCCTGGGTGGCTCAGTTGGTTGAGCGGCTGCCTTCGGCTCAGGTCATGATCCTAGCATCCTGGGATCAAGTCCCACATCGGGCTCCTTGCTCGGCAGGGAGCCTGCTTCTCCCTCTGCCTCTGCCTGCCACTCTGTCTGCCTGTGCTCCCTCTCTCTCTGACAAATAAATAAATTAAAAAAAAAACAACTTTAAAAAACAAAGCCAACAGGACACATGGGAAGGAAAGAAAGACTCGGAAATGTTTCTTTTCAGATTATGGATTCTCCACATTTTACAAAATGTAACTCACTCCACCTCTTTTTTTTTTTTTTAAGATTTTACTTATTGATTTGTGAGAGAGAGCGTGCATGAGTGAGGGTGGGGGTTAGGAGGTGGAGGGGCCAAGGGAGATGGACAAAAGCCGACTCCCCGCTCAGCAGGGAGCCGAGGCCAGGCTCAGTCCCAGGACCCTGGGATCATGACCTGAGCTGAAGGCAGACGCTTAGCCCACTGAGCCACCCAGGCTCCCTGCCCTAGCACCTTTTATTAATTTCCCCAAATTTCTCTTGCCGCCTTATTTTTAACACCCGCCGCCTTATTTCTAATACCCACTGCTGTATTTCTAATGCCTGCCCCGGTTCCAGTGGCTCTGGAGTGCTCTCACCAGGGGGGACACACACGGGGCTGCTCCAGCTGCTCCAGGGGTCTCCTGGGTCTCCTGGGGCTGCTGGCCTGAGTCGCCGCCTGCGGAGCTGGAATTCCTGGGCTGCGTCTGTCCGCAGGGGGCAGAGACAGGACTCTGGCAGGGAAATAGGCCGAACTTCAAGCTGAAGGGCTGTCTCACACCTGGGGGTGCCCGGGGCTTGGCACTCATCATTTAGCCATCAGACACTTAATTGAGTGCCAACTGTGTGCTGGGGCCTGGGACCACTGTGGGAATAGGCCAGGCCCTGTCCTCTTGGGGGACCTCAAGGTGTCCCATTCTTGCCCTGGCCCTAGGTCGGAGTTGTGGCAAGGCCACCCATTGGGATGCGAGCCTGGTCAATGGCTTCTCACCCCCAAGCCCGTTTCCTCACCTGAGAAATGGGAATAATCCGATACGAAACTAAGGATGGGCCAGCATGCGTACAATGAAATTAGCACTGGGCCTGGCACACAGTAGGCACTCAATTAATGCTAGCACGCTGCAGCTGTTGTTGGTACTATTATTCTCACCGAAGCCAGCATCCTCCTGAGGTCCGCAGTTGCCCTAAGACCGATCATATATACATAGTTTTACCTTTTGGTAAAAGGTAAAAAAAAAAGGGTTTTTTTGAAAGTTACAATTTTAAACAATTATTCTAAGTGCAATGTGGAAGCTTGGGTTAGAAACAGAAAGAAACAGGAACAGAAAGAGGACATTTGTTTTTTGTTTTTGGGGTTTTTTTTTTTTAAGATTATTTATTTATTTATTTGACAGAGAGAGAAAGAGATTGCAAGTAGGCAGAGAGGCAGGCGGTGGGGCGGGGGTGGGGGGGTGGAAGCAGGCTCCGCATGCGGGGCTCGATTCCAGGACCCTGAGACTATGACCTGAGCCGAAGGCAGAGGCTTAACCCACTGAGCCACCCAGGCGCCCCGAGGACATTTGTTTAAAAAAAAAAAAAAAAAAAAAAGAGGACTTTCCTGGAAAAACAGGGGGCTCACAATAAGCCCAGGGATTTAGTCCCCAGCAACTTGGCAATGTTTATCTCAGTTGTGGACAGAGAGGCTCAAGAATGCAAGATGTTCGCAGGTGGGGCAGCTGGGGGGGCCTTTCTAGGGGAGCTGGCTACTTCTTTGTAACTTTTCTGAAAATCTAAGATTATTCCCAAAGTAAAAGTTGGCTTAAAAGGTTTTCAGAGGCAAAATTATTATTCTGTACTTTCCTACAAAAATTATTTTAGGAGGGAAAACCTGTATGTCAGTGGTGTTGGGGGTCAGGAGAGTCAGGAGTAGGACACCGCCTGCCCCCTACACCCTGTGTCATGCGGAGAGGTCCCCCAACATCCAGAGCTTCAAATCAAACCGACAGAGATGCCCCTCCTCCAGCAGCGGTCCCATATCACCTGCCTCTGATGGATCCCATTCACCAAATGGGGTCACTGAGGCTCAGGGGACCCCAACATTGGGAAGGGAGATGGGGCTGAAGCTGGCGTTGCTCCCTGGCCTGAAAATGCCTCCAGTCTGAGGGAGGAGGAGATGCCACGATTCAGAGGCTTGAGGTCTCTGTCTCTCCCCATCTAGGGGATTCTTGGGCCTGAAGCAAGGGCTGAGGTTCCTTGCAGACCCAGCTTGTTCTGCGTGGGGGCAACAGAAGGGACAGCAGAAGGTAGCTGAAGAATGAATGAAGGTCCGCGGAAGACATACAGACAGGCAACAGGTAGAAAAACCATGCTCGACATCACTCATCATCAGGGAAGTGCAAATCAAAACCATAACGAGATACCACCTCAATCTGAATGACTATCATCAAGAAGACACAAGACAGGGGCTCCTGGGTAGCTCAGTCAGTTAAGTATCTGCCTTCATGATCCCAGGGTCCTGGGATCGAGCCCCACATTGGGCTCCCTGCTCGGCCGGAAGCCTGCTTCTCCCTCTCCAATTCTCCCTGTTTGTGTTCCACACACTGCCCCCCAACAAATAAGTAAATAAATAAATAGTCTTTAAAAAAATGTTTACCGCAGCCTCACGTACAATAGCCAAGATACAGAAGCAACCAAAGTGTCCATTCATCGGCGGATGAATGGAAAAAGAACATGGGGGTACACACACACACACACAGAGGGATATTATGCAGCTGTAAAAAAGGGACACCCTGACACGTGTGACGATGTGGACGGGCGTCGAGGGCACTATACTAAGTGAAATAATTCAGAGAAGGACAAATACCATAGGATCTCTCTCGCACACATGGAATCCAAAGCTAAATAAAATGGAACTCATGGACACGGAGAACAGATTGGTGGTCACCAGAGGCAGGGGGTTGGAAGGTGGGAGGAATGGGGGTCAAAAGGTACACACTTCAGTTATAGAATAAATAAGTCCTAGGATGTCATGTACCGCATGGTGACTATAGTTGGTAATACTGTATGATGTACTTGGACGTGCCTAGGAGAGTAGATCTTACAAGTTCTTACAAGACATAAGGTTTGTATCACAGGTGGTGATGGACAGTAGCTAGACTGATTGTGATCATTTCACAATACATACAAATATCATGAAAGAAGATGGGATCAGGAGGGAGACAAACCATAAAAGACCCAATCTCAAAAAACAGACTGAGAGGGCACCTGGGTGGCTCAGGTGTTGAGCCTCTGCCTTTTGCTCAGGTCATGATCCCAGAGTCCTGGGATTGAGCCCCGCATCGCATCGGGCTCCCTGCTCAGTGGGAAGCCTGCTTCTCCCTCTCTCACTCCCCCTGGTTATGTTCCTTCTCTCACTATGTCACTCTCTGTTAAATAAATAAATAAAATCTTTAAAAAAAAAAACAGACTGAGAGTTGCTGGGGGGAGGGGAGTCAGGATATGGTGGTGGGGTTATGGGCATTGGGGAGTGTATGTGCTATGGTGAGTGCTGTGAAATGTGTAAACCCGGCGATTCACAGACCTGTATCCCTGGGGATAAAAATACATTATATGTTTATAAAAAATTAAAAAATTAATACATACAAATATCAGATAATGATGTTGTACACCTACAGCATAATGTTATATGTCAATTGTATCTCAAAAAAAAAAAAAACAGAAGAAGAAAAAGGAAGGAAAGAAAGAAGGAAAGAGGGGAGTGGAAGGGGAGCTTCCTAGAGAGGCTGCCCTTAAGCTAGACCCTGAAGACCCTGAAGATCAACTGGATTTTCAGCCACTCATAGAGAAGAAGGTGTGAAGATGGAGGAGACATGGGTAAAGGTAGGGTTTGGAAATTCAGGGCATGGGCAGAGAATGATGGCCATTCAGAGGGGGCCAGAGGAAACACGAGGCGGGTGAGGGTGCCTGGGGCCAGCTGAGGAAAGGATGCTCTCCCGAGGGTAATAGGGAGCTATGGAGGGTGTGTGTGCAAGGGAGGTCCTGATGAGATCTGAGTGTCAAAGAGACTCCAGAGGCTAGCTGCAGGGCAAGAGTGGAGACCAGGCAGGAGGGGTGATGGATGTAGAGATGGTGAAACTGATTTGGGGGTCATGTTCCCCGGGGAGAAGCCTGTGTTCTCTTCTGACCTGGGGAATAAACTCACCAACTCCCACAGGCTGCTGGATGTCCGGTGCCGGAACTGCACCTCGGCGCCATCCTGGCGGGCTGGGTTCTCCCACTTCAAGAGCACCTGCCCCGAGGACCTAGACACGGTGATGTCTCCAACCAGCGGAGGGTCATATTTAACTGGGAAGAGAGGTGCAGATTGGGGAGGGGAGCCAGCATATGTGTAAGTTATTGGTACTTAGAATTTTGGAAAATCTGCCCCATCCAGCCCAGGGGAACCGACTGAGTCTCCAGGATGTGCATCAGTGAAACCCTTACAAGTTCCATCTAAGCCTAGGATTCTATGGCTCAAAGATTTAAGACTGACACTCCTTGTAGCAACATTGTGGTGAGATGGGCACTTTTGTGAGTTGCTGATAAGAGGATAATTAACTGAATCTATTTTTTTAGAAGACTATTAGGGGAATCTTACTAATTTTTTAAACCCTGACTTGAAGAGAAACATCCATCATTCTTTCTGCATCTTGGTCATACCATGTCTGATTCTACCTCAGGACCTTTGCACTTGCTGTGCCCTTATGCCCTCTGCCTGGAACACACTTCTCTACCCCTGATTCTTGTTGGATCCTTTTTATCCTTCCAGGCTCAGCTTGACCTCCCAGCAGCATTTCCTCATATGTAATAGTCTTTCCTGTTCATCACTTCCTCTTGACCCTGGCCTCCATGAGGGACGGTGGGGTCCTGCCTTCATCTTAAAATTTGATACATTTGCTCATCATGGATTTTTTTTTGCATTAATTTTGATTTTTCAAAAAACATCTCTTTACAAAATTAGTTATATTGACTCCTGAGTTTTCTGGCATCCCTTATAATTTCATGCCCAAGGCAGGCTCCTCCCTCACCTTACCCTAATGCCAGCCTGGAGCGGCCAATTTTGTTGGCCTCATTCATGTCCCCTGTGACTCAGCGTAACACACAGGAGCATCTCAAACACTAGGTGTTAAATGTCCGTGGTTGTGTCGTGAAAACAGATTTTAAAGACACAATGAGATCCCAGTGGTATTACAGTTTCAGGGAGAAACCAGAAGCAACCTAAGTGTCCAGCAGATGGGGATTGGTGAGGGGACCGTGAAGAACTCTACCATGTCCCGCAACAGGGTTTGATGTGAAAATCATTGGCATTATCAAGCCCCTGGCCCAAATCCCCGCGGGTCTAGGCTCAGGGACCGGAGGCATCTCTGGGTGAGGAAGGAGCGGCAGGGAGGAGGAGAACGGGGTGCTGACCTGCACTATGAAGCTTCAGGGTGATCTTAGGTGACTTCTGTGTCCGATTCTCGGCTCGAGATTCCACCCAGAGTGTGACAGCCTGGAGCACAGCTACGCCGTCCTGGTCAGAGAACCGCAGGCTGGTGGCTGAGCCCGCAGCAAAGTAGCAGCAGCGCCCGGACCTGAGGCTGCGTGAGGGGAGCATTGGGGCTGAGTTTGGGGTCACGGAGGGGCTCAGCAGCCCTGGTAGATGGGCCACGTCACATCCCAGGATCTTCTTCTGCCCCTTTGACTCCCCCTCCCCAGCCTGGGGACTCTAGAGGGATCAGCCTGCCACTGAGGGTTTGGGGGAACCCCAGAATCTCACAAGATGGGCTGCCACAGGCAGATGAAGAAATGAATGGTTGGAAGGATGGACAAATGAGTGAGCGGGCGAGGAGGAAGGAAGGATGAGAGGGATCCTAATTGCCACCCAACTTACATGCCCACCTACGCTGACACGCCCCCCCCCAATAGAGTTCCCACCCTCCCTTCTCACATAAGACATTGAGCCACCAGGAAGGGCAAGGACCTTGCTAAGATCACACCTCTGAGAGCAGGGGCATGGGAGCAGGAGCAAGTGTGGGATGATGGGTGAAGGTTTGGGGACCAGGGCAGGGTACTTACCAGCACCTCAGGAAGTGGCTGACCCCAGCTGTGGGGCCCTCATACTGCCAGGAGCATTCATAACCAGCACTGACTATCCGGTAGCAGTTCAGGTCCCTGGGGCCTGAAGCCGAGCCTGGAGGGGATCCCAAAGGTTTTAGAAGGGACCAAGAGCTGGGAGGGGGCCCTCCTTGCTGGTGCACACTTGGGATGAATCTTTGTGACATTTAAGTAATCCAGTGTCAACCTCAGCCTTGGCGCACTCCCAGAACCCTCCCTGTGCCCTTCCCTCCTGTCTCCTGCCTTCTCCCCTACTCACCCTCCTCCAGCCACACCAACCTCCTCACCAGTCCTCAAACACAGCAGGCTCACTCCCACCTCAGGGCCTTTGTGCCTGCTGTGCCATCTGCCTGGAATGCTTTTCCCACAGATCTTGACATTCTAGTTTCTCCTTCAGCGTCACCTCCTTGACCACCAGCCAACCTGAAGCTGCCCCCTCCTCCGTCCTCCCTCCCCTTCCTCTGGTTTCTCATAGCACATTCTGGCATGCTGTCTGTGCATTTGTTTGCCTGTTACCCACCTCCCACACTAAGCTGTGGCCCCAGGAAGTCAGTCGGGCTTGCGGCTGATTCTTTCACGCCTAGAACTGGGCCTGCATGCAGTAGGAGCTTGGTAAATAGTTCTTGCACGAAAGGAAGGACGAAACACCTGTTTGGTGCCAGACCCCGGGACACAGGAGCTTGGTGAGGACAGGAGAGCAGGCTATCGGAGTGCTCCCAAGACCTCAGGTGCACCTGAATCTTTGGCTGGGCGGGAGGGAGCTGAGGGAGGAGGGGCTAGGGAAGGAGCAGTCAGACCCCAGCATGACCTCTCCCCACAATAAGGAATTGTCCCAGACCTGCACCTGCATCCAGATACGGCGGGTCCTGAAAACAGCACCCACTGGTACTGCAGGCTTCAGCTGCAAAGACAACGAAGAGAGAATGATGTTTCCAGTCTTTCACTGCATGGCGGAGGCGCTCGGGTGGGGGGCTTGCCAAGAGACCATCCATCCGCCCACCCACTCTCCCAACTATGGATCCACCCACCCATCCATCCACACATCCAATCTTCCACCCAGCCACCCATCAGGCATGCACGCATTCATCTGTCCTACGCTCCATCTATCCATCCATCCATCCAACCATCCATCCATCCAACCATCCATCCATCCAACCATCCATCCACCTCTCACTCATCCACTCATCAACCTCTGAGGCTGCTCTTCCAAGGCAAGCTAGGGTCCCCTGTCCTCCTCTCAGTCTCTGGTCTCCAGCCCTGCCTGATCCCTGCAGGCCCTGAAACCTTGCTGATTCTCAGTTTACAGAGACACACAGAGAGGCAAAGTGGTGGCTTGAGGTCACACAGCAGCAACAGGAGAGCTGGAATTAGATTTCAAACCCAGTCATCTGCAGGGGTCTAGTCTCCTTCCCATCCGATCCCATGAGATGGAGAGATAGTATGTACATATATTTTGTCTAATAATATAATAAAACTAAAACATGTATATCCATTATATACATACCTGTTCTTTATCCTCTTCTTTTTCTTTTTTTCTTAAAGATTTTATTTATTTATTTGAGAGAGAGAAAACACAATCGGGGGAGGGACAGAGAGAGAAGCAGGCTCCCCACTGAGCAAGGAGCCTGATGTGGGACTTGATCCCAGGACCCTGGGATCATGACCTGAACTGAAGGCAGACGCTCAACTGACTGAGCAACCCAGACGTCCTGCTTTTTCTTTTTTTAAAGATTTTATTTATTTTACAGAGAGAGAAAGCACAAGCAGGCAGAACGGCAGGCAAAGGGAGAGGGAGAAGCAGGCTCCCCGCCAACACAGGGCTCCATCTCGGGACCCTGGGATCATGACCTGAGCCAAAAGCAGATGCCCAACCTACTGAGCCACTCAGGTGCCCCTCCTTATCGTTTTTGGATTTTAGCATTTCTCACAGAACCCCAGGGAGTGGGAAAGATTCAGAGATTTAGCCCATTCCACAGAAGACAATGTCAAGACCAGAGCAGAGATGCCCAAGTTTGACAAAGGGAAAGACTGAGGCCCAGAGAGACAGAAGCCAGGTCCACCGCCCTACAGGCCCATGCCCAGCAGCAAAAAAAGCCATGATGTCAAGGTGGAGAACTCACCGCCTTGCCCTCGGAGCAGGAGCAGAAGGAGGAGGACCAGCCTGGCCCACAGCTGTCCCATGGAGCCCACACAGAAGCTCACAGCCCCAGATGAACTTCTGCCAGCCACCCAGTCCTTGCCCCTGAACACGTTGAAGCTGAGTAAGAAGGAGGACTTAAAAGATTAAAAAAAAAAACGAAGTTAGATGTCACGGCCCCTCCTGGCACAAGTCAAACTGAAAGAGAAACTAGGAAGTCAGCGTGGTGGTGGCGGCCTCATCCCGGCCACAAACCCACCTGGAGTCACGGATCCGGGGGTCTACACTGCTGGCCCAAGCCTTAGCTGGACACAAGGTGCCAACCCCTTGAGTGGCCAGTTGCTCTGAGCCCTCGCCCTGGTTTCCGACCCTCTCTAGCTGACCTCTGAGACCCAGGGGCCAAACGGGAGCCCGGTGTTCTCAGACGTCTGTGTTCACTCTCCCAACAAACCGTTATGAAGGGTTTGCTCTAACGCTGCCTCCTCCCCAAACGCCCACCTCTCCATTTCCCAAACTCCACCCCAGGGCACCCTGGGTCCCGGCTCCTGAAGAGCCCTTTGCTCCCTTCAGACTAAGCTTTGTCCCCTCTCTGCGTCTGTTTCTTGCCATCGGGGGCGGGCGGGTCTCAGTTTCTGAGTTTTTCTCCTCACTGTCTACAAAGTCCCAAAATGTCCATGGAGAAGGACGGACTCATGCTAAAAAGTGGGTGAACCTCAAAATAGTCCTGCTGAGTGAGAACAGCCAGACACAGCAGCCCACATGTTGTATGGTCCCATGTACGTGAAATGTCCAGAACCGGCAAATTCAAAGAGACAGAAAGATGAGTGGTTGCCAGGAGCTGGGAGATGGGGTTTGGGGAGTGACTGCTAATGGGGACGAGTGTCCATTTGGGGTGATGAGAATGTTCTGGGACTGAACAGAGGAGATGGTTGCAGAACACTGTGAAAGTTCTAAATGTCACTGAATTGTAGATTTCAAAATGGCTTATTTTAGGTTATGTGATTTTCACCTTAAAGAAAAATGAGCACAGGGGGACTGAGCAGCATGGTGGGAGCCTCTCCTGGAAGAGCATCTGGGGACTGGGACCCAGGTGGGCTGGGAAGAAGCCCAGTCTCAGAGGCTCCCTGTCCCTGCAGGCAGCTGAGCTAGTCAGGGTCAGGCGCCCAGGAGGCCATGAGGTCAGAGACATGGGAACAAAGACGCAGTGTCCCAGGCCTGGCACAGTGGGGATGGGGACCCCGTGACCCCACACAGAGCAGCCTTCACTGGCAATAGGGCCCAGGCCAGGCCAGGGGGTGGAGTGGGCTGCAGGACTGATGTGTGAGGCCTGGGGGAGGGGTAGAGACAGAGAGAGACAGAGGCAGAGACAGAGACAGAGACAGATTGGGAGAAACATAAAGAAAGATGGAAGAGACAGAGATGGAGCCAAATCCTTGGTCTCCTCTCGAAGATCCTGACACCCCTACCCCAGGAGACACCATCTCTGTGTCCCATTTCACAGATGGAGAAACTGAGCCCTGAGGTGCCCAGACCCTTCGAGTCCCCAGCTGCACATGAAGAGATGGATTCAGACAGAGGCTCCCCCTTTCCCCCCAGTGAGGGTGAGCTTTGCATCTTTGGGAGCAAGCCTCGTGCCCCAGGGCTGCCCCCCCACCAAGGCTAGCCCGTCCAGGCTTCAGCTACACCATCTGCAAAATAGACTGTTGTGAGAGGCTAAAGGAGGGCCGGGCTCCCGGTGGGTAATGCCCACCAGGCAGCCAATGTAACTAATCGTTCTTTGGGGGGGCCCCAGTGGCTTCTGCTCTTGCTGCAGCTCTTTCCCAGCCCCCCAAAGTCACCGGGCTTTCCAGAGCAGCCACTGGAAAGACATTGAGGGAGGGAGAGGAGCGGAGGAGGGGACAGAGCTAGACACAGGAGCCCACAGCTCCTTGGCCACAGGGGTGGGTGCAGGGAGTGGCAGAGTCTGGGGGACGTCCCAAGGGAGAGTCTGGAGGGATGCCCAGAGAAGGGGGCTCTTGAACTCAGTTTATAGAAAAAGGATTCCTGGCAGAGGGCACAGCAGAAGCCAAGTTCAGGGACATGCTTTGGGGAATATCAAAAAGAACACGGCAATCTGTGGCTCCACAGGAGAGATGCAGGTGGTAAGGCAGATGAGGACCTCAAGTGCCAGGCCGAAGGGCTGGACTTTCTCCTAAGGGGACTGGGGAGCCATAGCAGGTGTGTGAGCACAACAGCAGCCACAGGTGAGGTGGTGTTTCTAGCCTTACCAAAGTCGGGATCTGAAGCTTGCCCCAAGGTTCACTGCACTTCACCTTCCCTGTGCCAAATCTGCACACCCACCCCCCCTGGTCTGCCTGCCCCCTACGCCAGGAAGCCCTCAGGGTGCCCTTATGGGTCCCTCCCTGCTGCCTCAGAAATACAGCCAGTATATGCATCTAGGGCTGCCCCACTTTCAGATGCCTCGCTAGCTGCGGGGAGGGTGAGGCAGGAAGGACTGGGTTAAAAGGGGCCCGGGAAATGGAAATCATGATGGGAGGGACCACAGAATTTCCCCACCCCCTCGGTTTCCGTTTTCTTCCAGGATAAGTGACCTGCAGCCCGAGGAGGGCTGAGCTTCTCTCCCTGTGGCCACAAGACCCTAATGCCTCCAGAGGGCATCTAAGGAGAATGTTGAAGGATAAGTAGGAGTTTGCAAGGAGAAAATCTTAGTTTACAAACACATTTGTAGTTTCTTATTCACCAATAAGATCAGTTTTCATTCATTCAACCAGAACTTTCTGATGCCTCCAGGGATCATTTAAGGATGCTTTAAAGAATACCCAAAGGGACATGCCTGGGTGGCTCAGTCGTTAAGCATCTGCCTTCGACTCAGGTCATGATCCCAGAGTCCTGCAATCGAGCCCAGCATTGAGCCCCCCACCAAGCCCTCCATCAAGCCCCCCATCAGCTTCTCTGCTCAGCAAGGAGCCTGCTTCTCCCTCTCCCTCTGCCTGCTGCTCCCTCTACTTGTGCTCGCTTGCTCTCTGTCAAATGAATAAATAAAATCTTTAACAAGGAAGAAAAAAAGAAGGGGTGTCTGGGTGGCTCTGTTGGTTGAGCATCTGACTCTTGATTTCAGCTCAGTATAGCAATCTTGGGCTCTTGGGATCAAGCCCTGCAGACAGCTCTGCCCTGGGCATGGAGACTTCTTGTCCCTCTCCCTCTGCTCCTCCCACTGCTCTCTCTCTTTCTTTCTTTCTCTCTCTCAGATAAATAAATAAATAAAATCTGGATGGCTCAGTCGTTAAGCGTCTGTCTTCAGCTCAGGTCATGATAGCCCCCGCATCGGGCTCTCTGCTCAGCAGGAAGCCTGCTTCTCCCTCTCCCACTCCCCCTGCGTGTGTTTCCTCTCTCACTGTGTCTCTCACTGTCAAAGAAATAAAATCTTACACAAAAAAACCAACACAGAAGGTTATCAAGAAAATAAACTCTTGTGTTCATTCAACAAACCCACTTCCTGATGCCCTCTAGAGACATATGAAGAGGGTTTTGATGGATGTGTAGAAGTTCACAGGAAAAAATTTATTCATTCAATAAGTGTTCTCTGATGCTCCTCAAAGAAAACTTGAAGTGGGTTTTGAAGGATGCATAGGTGTTCACCATGGGAAAATTTCACTCATTGATTCATGTGTTCAGTCAGTCAGTGAGTCAGATGTCCCTTGTAGCCCATTGAAGGGACATCTTGGAAGTTCTTGTATAAGTTCTTGTCATCTTGGAAGTTCTATGTATTCTCCAGATGGAGCAGGGGCATTTGATACAGCCCTGATGGCCCCTCCAGCAGGTCCCAATTTACCTGGTCCAACCACCTCTGGTTCAGGGATCCTGTCTTTCTCCAGGATTCCAGACCAAGTCCCCAAGGAAGACTGATTGGCTGAACTTGAGTTACCTTTCCTCCATGAGCTAATCACAGTGGCTGAAGTGGACGATCTCTAGGGGCGCCTGGGTGGCTCAATCGGTTAAGCGTCTGCCTTCAGCTCAGGTCATGATCCCAGGGTCCTGGGATGGAGCCCTGAGTCAGGCTCCCTGCTCAGCAGGACGTCTGCTTCTCTCTCTTCCTCTGCCCACAACCCCCCCATGCGTGCTCTCTCTCCCAAATAAATAAATAAATGTTTCTCCCTCTCCCTGTGCCCCCCTGTTGTGCACACTCTCTCTCTCAAATAAATAAATAAAGTCTTAAAAAAACAACAACAACAACATAAAGGCCTTATCTCCAAATGTAACCACATTCTGAAGTACAAATTGTAAGGATTTCAACATACAAGTTTTGGAAAGACACTACTCAGCCCATGACAGTGACTGCTTTGGACTGCCTATACAGTCTGGCAGTTTCTGGAAAAGCTGAAATAGAGAATTGCCATATGAGCCAGGGGTTCTCCTCCTAAGAGTAAAAACCCAAGAGCATTGAAAGCATATGTCCACACAATAACTTGTGCGTGAATGTTCAGAGCAAAACAATAGCCAAAAGGTGGGAAAACTCCAATGTCTATTAACAGATGAATGAGGAAACAAAATGTGGTCCATCCACACAACGGAATACTATTCAGCCAAAAAAAGGAAGGAGGCACTGATTCAAGCTATGATATGGATGAACCTTGAAAACATACTGAGTATGCCTGGCTGGCTCAGTGGGTTAAGCCTCTGCCTTTGGCTCAGGTCATGGTCTCGGGATCCTGGGATCGAGCCCCGCATCAGGCTCTCTGCTCAGTGGGGAGCCTGCTTCTCCCACTCTCTCTGCCTGCCTCTCTGCTTACTTGTGATCTCTCTCTCTGTCAAATAAATAAATAAAGTCTTAAAAATGTAATGAGCAAAAGAAGCCAGACACACAAGGTCATGTGTTGTGTGGGTCCATATATACGAAATGTCTAGAACAGGCAAATCCATAGAGAGAGAAAGCAGATTGGTGGTTGCCAGGGGCTGGGGAAGGAGGACGGGGACTGCTCCTGGGTCAAGGTTTTCTTTTAGGGTTGATGTAATGTTCTGGGGTTAGATAGTGGTGATGATTACACAACTCTGAGAATATGCTAAAAACCACTGAACGGTACTCTTTAAAAAGCTGTATTTAGAAAAATAAAAAATTGGAGTGCCTGGGTAGCTCAGTTGTTAAGCGTCTGCCTTCGGCTCAGGGCATGATTCCAGAGTCCTGGGATCAAGCCCCTCATCGGGGTCCCTGCTTAGTGGGAAGCCTGCTTCTCCCTCTCCCACTCCTCCTGCTTGTGTTCCCTCTCTCACCGTCTTTCTCTGTCAAGTAAATAAATAAAATCTTTTTAAAAAATTACAAAGAGTGTATTTTACAGTGTGTGAATTATATGTCAATTTTTAAATGTGCATAAGAAAAACAAGTGCTGTCAGGGATTTTTCTGTGTTTTTTTTATGTACTTTTTATGTGCTCAATCTGACCATTGTGATTTGGTAGGAGCCTATAGAACGTCAAAGGCAAGTGGACCCTCCCTAGGGTCTTCTTCTCCAGCCTGAGAAGATACTGTTAATGCCCGGGTCCAACAGTGGAGTAGCCAAGGGAACATGAAGCTGCAGAAACCAGAGAATGGAAGTCCCAGTGAAAGAGAGAACACGGATGTCATCTTGGGACTTTGGGATTTTTCCTGCCTCAGTTTCCCTTCTGCAAAGTGGAGCTGACCCAATTATCATCAGATAACCTGTGAAAGGTGGTCCTCATGAGGCACTTAGCCAGGTGCCCAGTTGGCTCAGCAAAAGCAGCCATCCTCAAAACAGAAACTGGCAACAACAGTGGCTGCCTGTTCTTGTAAATAAAGTTTTATTGGGACCAAGGCAAGGATTAGGGTGAAAAAAAGAGAGGCAGGGTCACGGACCGGCAGAGTTTGATCCTGTCTTTATTTGAAATTGTGATATTTAGTTCATCATGCCTCTTTTGCATTAGTTTAAATTCTTTAAACTATCCTCTTACAATCTTGGGTATCTTAATTACTGATGTTTGTGGGCCCTCTTAAATTTTGAATGGAACTGGGTACTTCATTCACCTCACCCTAGAACCAGCCCTGTTGTGTGCCCTGGGCATATTAACTAACTTCTAGGAGCCTCAGTTTCTTCATCTGCAAAATGGGGATGATAACGTTCCCTTACTTCTGGGAGGATTCATTGAAAAAAAAAAAAAAGTTTTCATCTTGGCTGGTGGGTAGGGTGGGGCCTGGAAGGAGGTCCGGCCATCCGATGGAGGTGGGGCCCTGCCAGGAAGGTTCCGAGGGAGGGGCGGGGCCAGGCCCATCAGCTGACCGGCTTGACCAATGGCGCGGGGTGGCGGGGCTTGGCAGGTTGGGGCGGGGCCGGGGGCGGGCCGGGCGGTGCGGACTAGCGGGCCATGGACGAACCGAGCCTCCTGCGGCGCCGAGGGCTCCAGGTGAGGCCTGTGCGTGGGCGGGCGGAGGGCACGGCAGAGTAGACCTGGACTGGGTGCCAGGGGCGGAGCTTCGGTATCCGGAGAAACTGAGGCGGAAGGCGGGACGCGCGCTCCGGTCTTCTCTTCTGCCCACCCGCTTCTCAAAGTGCTTTTTGCCTGGTGGGAAGGGGCTATACCCGGTTTGACATATGGGGAAACTGAGGCTCCAAGCGGTAGCGTGGGAAAAAGGGGCTGAAGGCTGCGTCCCTTCCCACCAGCTGCTCTAATAATAATATAAGCAACAGCAGCCTCTGAGCGCTCACCATATGTTCATCCTTGAATTAATCTTTTTACTAGTGATATATTAATATTAATTAATGTGTATTATTACCTGCCTCTTGGTTTCGCGGCGCCACCGCGCCCCAGCCTCAGATCACCTCTAAGGTGAGCCCGGGAGGTTGGGGCTGTCCAGGCGCCCATTTGTCAGATAAGGAAAGTGAGGCTCGAGTCTGGAAAAGTCACAAACTCGAGGTGGCCCAACAGGGCTTCAGTCCGGCGGCTTTAACTAGCTCTCTCGTGCACAGGGCACAGCCAACTGGCTGCGGCGGTGGGGGGTGGGGACGAGAGGGAGGGCGGGAGCCACTTTTGCTTCTCCGGACCTCGGTTTCCCCATTTGCTGTAAGGGCTCTCCTTTTCTGATCTCTGGCCCTGGGTTTGTGTTTGGGAGGCTCAGTTACCAGGAGGTAAGAACATGGGTGTCAGAATTCGAACCCACGCAGGGGGCCCTGTGACCCCGGTGGGCAACGTCTTTGACCTTTCTGGACCTCGGTGCAAAGGGAATTGAGGCGATTTAGCCAATTCCCCCTGGGGGCTTAGACCACACCCTTAACAAGCTCCCAGGTTGATGGTCGGGAATCTGAGATGCATCATTTACACAACAAACATTTATTGAGTGCCTGCTGTGTGCCCGGCAGTGGAGAGGCCACGGGGTGCTGACTTTCTAAAACCGCTCTTCGGGATCTCCCAGCCTGTTGGGGGAAACAATGAGCAGCAGCGACCCCAAGGAGTGGTCAGCTGCACCGTGGGACGCTCGAGCACACTTGGAGAAGGCGCCTGAACCGAACGTGGCTGGGTGGCCTCGGAGCGGAGGAAGCAGCCGCGGGTGGCGGGGCGGGGGTGGGGTGGGTGTATGGGGAAATAGAAGCGTCTGAGGGAAGCTAAAACTAGAAAGGACGGGGTGGGCGGTGGGTCAGGGAGGGCAGGACCAGAGCTGCGGGCAGAAACACCCCCACTCCCGCTCGGCGTTGGGGGGAGGGGGCTGAAAGACGAAAGTCCGAGGCCAGAGGCAGGAGTGAGGGGCCTGGGGGGGTGAGGAGGCGGCGGTGAGCAGTGGGGTGTTTTGGGGGGACAGGCCCCGCCTGGAGCCCCAGTTAGACTCGAGCCCCGCCCGCAGCCTCTTAAAATAGAGAAACTGCCATCGGGTAGGCGAATGGGGGCGCTGCTGACGTCAGGAAGTGGGGGCCTGTTCTATGGGGGGGGGCATCCGTACCCTGATGGCGAGCCCCATGCTACAAAAGGGGAAACTGAGGCTTTGAGAAGCGTAGCCACTGTTCAGGTGTCACAGCATGTAGGTGACAGAGGATTTGAACCCAGGCAGGTTTGGCTCCCACTCCAGACCAGCTCTGCACTAGCAGTCCTTCCCCATGGAGGCAGAGGACCACGTAGGGACACCCCCAGATGGGTGCGGGAATTCTGGGCCCAGAAGCATGTAACTCTATGTGTTGTATGGGAAAGCTAGAATCCATTCCTTAGCTCCAGAGCTGGGGATGTCAGAAGGAAACCGTCTGCTTTAGGGGCTTCCAGCGCTGATTTGGAAGAGGTTTCCTCCTAGGGTGACTGGGAACTACGGAAAGCGCTGGAGCAGGGGAGGACACAACCGGGCTTTGAAGGACTCCTCTGGAGCCGGTGGAGGGCAAAGAGGTGGCCCGAAGCCAGGGAGGGGCCTGGAGTGAACGACCAAGTAGTAGACAAAATTAAGAAGAAGAAGAAGAAGAAAAAAAAAAAAAAAATATATATATATATATATATGTGTGTGTGTATATGAAGAAAAAAATATATATTTGTATGTATATGTATATATGTATATATATTTTTTCTTCATATGTATATATTAAGATTTTATTTGTTCATTTGGCAAAGAGAGGGAACACAAGTAGGCAGAGTGGCAGGCAGAGGGAGAGGGAGAAGCAGCCTCCCCGCTGAGCTGAGAGCCCAACATGGGGCTCCATCGCAGGACCCTGGGATCACAACCCCAGCCAAAAGCAGACGCTTAACTGACTGAGCCACTCAGGTGCCAGGAAAATATATTTAATAATCAAATTAAATTTATTAAATTTAATTAAATAAATAAAATCTTAAAAAAAGAAAAAAGAGGGGCACCCGGGTGGTTCAGTCAGTTAAGCCGTCAGCCATCAGCTCAGGTCATGATCTCAGGGTCCTGGGATCGAGCCCGCGAATCCTGCTCCCTGCCTAGGGGAGGGGAGCTCCCTGCCTAGTAGGTGGGGAGCCCGCTTCTCCCTCTCCCACTTCCCCTGCTTGTGTTCTCTCTCTCTGGCTGTCTCTCTGTAAAATAAATAAATTAAATATTTTAATTAATTAATTAATTTATTTATTTATTTTAGAGAGAGAAAGAGAGCATGAGTGGGGGAGGAGCACAGAGAGAGGGTCAAACAGACTCCACGCTGGAATGAGATGCAGGGCTCCACCCCACCGCCCAGAAATCCTGACCTGAGCAGAAATCCTGACCTGAGTCAGACGCTCAACCCACCGAGCCACCCGGGTGCCCCAGTCAATGAAAATAATTTAAAAAGAATAAATTAGTATAAATAACGGCTCACATCAAAAGAAATGAAATCTTGCCATTTGCGACGACGTGGATGGAACTAGAGGGTATTATGCTTAGCAAAATAAGTCAATCGGAGAAAGACAACTATCATATCATCTCCCTGATATGAGGAAGTGGAGATGCAACATGGGGGGTTTGGGGGGTAGGAAAAGAAAAAATGAAAGAAGATGGGATCGGGAGGGAAACAAACCATAAAAGACTCAATCTCAAAAAACAGACTGAAGGTTGCTGGGGGTAGGGGGTTGGGAGAGGGGGTTGGTGTAATGGACATTGGAGAGGGTATGTGCTATGGTGAGTGCTGTGAAATGTGTAAACCTGGCGGTTCACAGACCTGTACCCCTGGGGATAAAAATACATTATATGTTCATTAAAATTTTTAAAAATTAATAAAAAATGTGAATAAATGACAGCTCACATGAACAGGGACCTATAAATGCTAAACACTGACCGTACATTTAATTCTCCTAACATCGCAAGAGATCAGTGCTATTATTAGCCTCCTTTTTCAGAGGCGGAAACTGAGGATCAGAGAGGGAGAGTAAGGGATTTGGAATTCTAGCCAGTCTGGCTCCTGTGGGTACAAAGATATTGAGGACCTCAGTTTGGGACATTAGGGTATACAGACCCTTAACTGGAGCTTCGTTAATGGACCCAGGAGCACCACCTCCCGGCCAATCAGGGGGCAGCCTACTGGTCAGAGCCAATCAGATACTCTGGAGGCTGACTTGCTAACGGTCAGAGAGTCAATTCATAAAAGCTTTAGGAAACAGCGGCGAGGACTCGGGTCAGTTGCTGACTGAGCAGTCCAGGACGTGGCTCTGGGCACGCTGGTTGTGCCAGTGTAGGCCGCGCAGCTGGCTTTGCGCTGGGAGGTGGGGAACAGGACTTGGTCTTGCCCTCCGACCACCAGTTTGCGCTCTCTCAAGGCAGGAGCCGGCATCTGGGCCTTCCCGGGTTTGGCTTCGGCTCCCTCATCTGTGCGGTGATTTTAGGGGCTAGTTCGTGGAAGCCGTTATTGCTACAAATGCTATTCTTATTATGTTATCATTATTTTTATCATCTCCCACTTGGCCCTTTGCTTCACAAAGGACAGAATATTTTTTTAAAGTTTTATTTATTTATTTATTTGGCAGAGAGATAAAGAGAGCACAAGTAGAGCGGCAGGGAGAGGGAGAAGCAGGCTCTCTGCTGAGCTGGGAGCCAGAGGCGGGGCTCCATCCCAAGACCCCGGGATCATGACCTGAGCTGAAGACAGGCTTAACCAGTTAACTGAGCCACCCAGGGGCCCCAGGAGAGAATTTTAAAACCCCAGGTGCCTAAATCCAGGCGGCGGGGAGGTGGCCAGAGTTGGTATCTGTACTTTGTCTCTCCTGCAGCTGTTGGAGGGCTTCCCTGAAAGGTCCAGCCTTTCTCCTCATGGCCCATTTCCACTTACTCTATTCCTCCCAAAAGCCCTCAGGCTGGTGCTATGTGGTCCCTGCTGACTTCTCTCCCTTCATTGCAGCTGCCAACTTCCCATGGGGCTTTGTGTCAGGCGGGCTGAGTCCCACCTCCACCGTACAGTTTCCCACTAGCCTGACAGCCCCTCCAGGAAGACTCTTGGCTCCCTCCAGCCCCACCTCCTACCCTTCTCTCCCTCTGGGTCCCCCCTATTGCTCCAGTATGGGGGTGTCCATGTCCTGCTCTGTCTTCTTCAGATTGACGGTTCCTCAGGATGGAGCTGAGGCTTCTGGCTGGAAGGCAGCATTGCCCAGCCCAGCCAAGAACACAAGAGGATGCCGTAAATATTATCTTTAAAGGGCAGCTTTAAGGGATCGGAGCCCCCACCTACCCCGTCTACGCGGGAGTCACTCCTTGGGGAACAGCCTGCAAAGAGGGGGCTGAAGGCGGAAGCAGATGGCTCTGGGAGCAGAGGGTCCGGGGGCGGTGCCAGGAGAGTTCCATGTGGTCCTAGCTTTCCACAGAGCCTTTGCAGGAGGCTGCCGACCTTCCCTTGCTGCTCTCTGCCACTTCACATCTTTTTGTATTTTGGAAGCAAATTAAAATATGTGGTTCAATTGGTGGTTATTATTAATCTCACGAAATCACTGTCTTGGCTCTGATTTATCAAAACCCTGGTGCCAAGCCCTTGGCTTGCTACTCGATTCCTTCCAGGACCTTGTGTCACCAGGAGGCTTTCCAGATGAAGAAACTGAGGCACAGAGGTGTGAGATTGCTTGGAGGGGGTCACACAGCTCAGATGAAGGGGAGCTTGCCAGAACGCAGGACTGCCGGGCTTTGGAAGGAAATGGTTGGGATGGGGGGAGGGGTGCAGCTAGCAGCCCTGGGCTCAGAGGCCAGCTCCTCACTCTTTCACAGGTTAGAGGAGAAGGGTAAGCTGGCATAAGATCCCAAAACAATTGGAGGGGGCCGAAGGAGGTCTTAATGGTGGTGGTGGTGGTGGTTCTGGGACTATGATCAATTGCCCTGAATGATATTGAGCTCCCTGTCCCCAGAGGTATTCATTCAGGCAGACAGAAACATCTCAGGATGGCAGGTTAGCCTCTTCCCGTCTTGCATGGCTCGGTTTTGTTTTGTGGGCTCAAGGTAGTTGGGGTCAGCCCTTTGGGTGATACCCCAATCCTGTGGACCCTCCCCTAGCTGGGGGACCCAGCCAGCCTCTCCCAGCCGGCGCGGGGCAGCTTCCGGCCCTCTGGAATTGGCTGCGGAGGCTGATGACGTCAGTGGTTGCCATGGTGAACGCCCCGCTCTGGATGTGGGCAGCCCAGAGCCCACCTGGGTAAAAATAGTCATGTGTCCTCTACGCGACCGCCCTGATGTGTGTGTGTGTGTGTTGGTGGTGGGGACAGGGAGTGGGGGGAGGAGGGATGTCCAGAGACCCGGATTCCCCACCTTCTTCCTGCCAAGAGACATGGGCGGCAGGCTTCCCTCTGCGCCTCAGTTTCCCAGCCTGTGAAATGGCCCTGCTCCTGGTCTGTAGTAGGCGGCTCCGTAAATGTAAAATGTATCAGGTATAATAACAGTCCGCCTAGGCTCTGGCTGAGCTCAACAATAGCACAGCGACACACAACAGCAACAGTAATACTAACTGATCCTTATTACCCTGGACCCCTCCTGCTGTTACCTCCACATTATAGATGGGAAAATCAAAGTGCAGATAGTACAAGTTACTTGCTCAAGGTCCCACAGCCAGGAAGGAACAGATAATAAGTAGATCCTGACCCAGGTCTGAGTATCTGCAGATTCTAAACTGGTGCTACATGACCTTTTGAGAATTTAAAAACCTTCTTGGGTGAGCCACAATTTGAGGTCACCATGGACCCCCCCAAGTTTCAGGGCTTTTTGCCCTGGTGAGGACACCCAGGGTTGATGCAAGTCAGCTTGTTGAACTCTAAAAGGGTCTTCAATAGGGAGTCACAGATCAGGGTCCCCACCCTCCAGTGGCTCCCAGGACGCAAATCTGCATAGGTAAGGGGGAAGGGCTTTCAGATCTGGCAGGGGGCAGGGTGAGGATGAGTCAAAGATCTCCCTTTCTGGGGCATCTGGGTGGCTCAGTCATTAAGCCTCTGCCTTCGGCTCAGATCATGATCCCAGGGTCCTGGAATCGAGCCCCAAAGCATTGGGCTCCCTGCTCAGCGGGGAGCCTGCTTCTCCCTCACCCACTCCCCTCGTATTCCCTCTCTCACTGTCTCTCTCTGTCAAATAAATAAAATCTTAAAAAAAAAAAAAAGAATCTCCCATTCCTCAGCAGATCATTAGTATTTAGCCACTATTGCCATACTTCTTTATAAATATAACTAATTTGTTATTTAAATTTACGAAGCTGTTTTTGGTGCAAGTAGGATATGAGCTGGGCAGGGAAGTGACTGGGAGTCTGGGAGGGCTTCCGGGAGGAAGGGATGCCTGAGCTGAGGAAGGATGTGCACTTAACTAGCACCAAAGGAGAGGGAAGGTAGTCCTGGCAGAAGACACAGCAGGTGCAAAGGCTCTGAGGCAGGGCAGAGCCCAGCATGTGGGACAGTAGAAAGGAGGCATTGGCTGGAGTTGGGTGATCAAGGGGCCAAAGGGGTGTGTGTGTGTGGGGGGGGTGAGCTGGGAGGAGGGCCAGGGATGTGAAGGCCTTGCCACCTCAGGAATGACCCTTGTTTCCTCTCATTTCAGAAGGAGCTGAGCCTGCCACGCCGGGGACGTGGGTGAGTTCATCTAAGGCCAGTGGGCTGGGCCCTATGGTCCTGGATACAGATTTTTTCAGCAGCCTCCAAACTGTGAATATATTTAATAATTATAACAAAGCTTCTCACTTTGATCCTTTCCCCTGGCATTTGCAAAATGTTTCAGAAGTGCTTTACTTGGTGGTCACAAACTGGGAGGCCCAGGCCAGTTTGCAACGAGGAAACAGTTGCCAAGTGCAGCAGGGTTTACCGCTGACACAAGGACATCCAGCCTGGAAAAGGGAAAATTGTCTCACACCTAGAGTCCAAAGTATAGAATTCCAGCCAAGTATCCCAGAACCAGCTTGCGTGCCTCCCATGATGGGGTGCTCACTCTCAGGAAACACAGGTAGAAAAGTATATGCTTCAGGGTCTCATTAGAGTTTGTCTGTAGCTTGGCATTTTTGGATCCCAAAAGCTCACAGAACATTTTGGTCTGTGCTTTTGCCAGTGTATGGATGGGAAACCAAAGCCCAAGACAGGGAGGGGTTTGCCTTGTGCTGGTGGTCCGGAAGTGTGTGAGTGCAAGACACCCCCTCTTTGGGGGCTGTGATGGCCTGAGGGGTGGGAATTCTCTTGCCTCGCAGTGAAATCACCCACTTAACAAACTTTTTTTTGAGTGCCTATTGTGCGTCAGGCCCTGTTCCAGGCAAGGGGGACCCAGAGATGGGGTCCAAGGCTAAACCCTGCCCATGAGCTCATACTCTCTTGGGGAGAGTGATGGTGAAGTGCTACTATGCAGGGGAAAAATTAAACAGAGAAAGACAGAGGGGCTAGGGGACAGCTTTAGCCCTGAAGATATGGGACCTCTTGAAAGAGGTGACATTTGAGCCTAGATCTGGAAAAGGAGGCAGAGGCAAGGGGGAAAATTCAAGAGGAATGGCCTTCCAGCTAGAGGGAGGGAATAGCATGGGCAAAGGTCCTGGGGTGCAAACCAGCTTGACATTGGAAGAACACCGTGGAAACAGGGGTAGCTGGAATGAAGACAGCATAGGGGAGGTGGAGGGTGAGGAGAAGGGGGAGATCCTGGGGGTTGGATGAGAGTTTAAAATCTGATGGTGGGGATGGGGTCAAACTGGCCCCCAAGCCCAGACCATCTGTTCTTGTTGGGCTGGGGATAGTGCAGCTGGTGGGGAGGAGCCTGAGGGGCCCAGTAGGGGCAGGGCTCCAACACTGACCAGAAGGCGGGCACTGTTTCTGGCCTTTGCCCAGTTTGGGGGCGGGGTAGTGGGCAGGAAAAAGTCAGAACCATAGAGGGCAAAGTCCTGGGCTACTGCGGCAGGACGAGGACAAAGACTCCCTGAGGGTTGTCTACTCTGCTACCTGCCGTGTTCCTGACTGGGTCCAAGTGGGGTATCAAGGGGGCCATAGCCAGACACAAACAACCCCGGACTCTTGGGATCTGCACTGGGCAAAAGGGAGGATGGGACTCAGGGAGCCATGCGTCGTCGTTGTGTAGGGACGGCTCCGCGAAAGAGGGGCCCGCGGGACTGAATTCGGATGTGGGTGAGGGGGACGAGGGAACCCGGTGAAGCAAAGGCCTGGAGGCGTGGACCCGGCCCCTGGTAACCGCGGGGATGCTGAGACCGCCAGGAGGGGCCCCGAATGCTGTGCTGAGCTGCTGAGGATGGGGAACAGGGTCAAGACGCGCTCAGATCCCGGGTGCGAGTGACAACCTCCCCTCTCCCCGCAACCCCCCGGGGGGGGGGCGGGGCGAGGGCAGAGACCCGGCCATAGCCGGGAAGGGGCGGGGCCAGACGATGGAGCAATATTGCCAATCTGGGAGACAGTGACCGCCCTTCCTTTCCGGTGGCGCAGCCTGGGGGCTCAGAGACCTGGCAGCCTTGGCGTCGCTCTCCGGGAGGGGGTGGCACCCGCGACTCCAGCCTCCCGCAACCCGACTTTTCCTGCTGGGTTGGGCCTGCGCGCAGGTGCGGGGCTCCGAGCCCCGCCCCGACGAAGAGAGAGCCCGCCCCCCCGCGCCCCCAGCGGCCCAGCCTCCGCGCCGCGTTGGTAGCGCCGGCCAGGCGTCCTGTCCCCACGTCCGCGTCTGTGGGTCTGTCCGATCGCACAGTGATCGGGGTTCAGGGGGCCACAAAGGTGGTTTTGGCACCCGGCCACGTAGACGCAGCCCCGGCCTCGACATGAAGTCTCGCAGAGACAAGCTGCACATCCCGGCGCTGACCCTTGAGTGAGTGCTTGTCGGAGAAGGGGGGAAATAGGGTGGGGGAGAGAGAAGTCGACAGATAACCACCCTTACCCGTGTCTCAGTTTAAGTCGCCCAGAGTCGCACCGCCGCCTCCGGGGAGCCCTCCGGGGTCATCAGTCAGGCCCCGCCCTCGCGGCCTGCCAGAGACCCAGAATCCTGGGCCTTGGGGCCCCTTCTCCCTAAGGGAACCGAAGTCCCTGTCCATCTCCGGATTTGGCCACACGCAGGGACCACTACCAGGTTCACCGTCCCCGGCCTCTTTCTTTGCAGTCTGTCTCCGAGCAGCCAGAGCCCATCTTTGCTGAGCCCCAGCAGCCCCTGCAGTCCCTGCAGCCCCTCGCTGGGCCTGCACCCCTGGAGGTAAGTGACAGCATATGGGGGCGGGGCTCGGACATTGCCCTGGCACCCCAGAGCCTCAGAAGCCGTCTAGACCCTCCTCACCAAGGTACTGTGGGCTGGTGACATCGCCTCTCTGGGCCTCAGTTTACCCCTCCATAAAATGAAAGTGCTATCCACACTAGGACCTTGATGGGAAATTCCATTTTCAGCCCTAGCCAACAGGTCCTCCATGGACAGGTGGCCAAGGTGAGGCCAGAACTTGAGCTCTTGCCCAAGGATATCCCTGAGACAGGTGTTGGGTTCCCAGCCTGCCCCCTACTGAATCAGCCTCACCTTCCAAGCTAGGACCTCAGGGACCCTCCGCACACCCAGGTCAGCTGGTCGGAAAGCTCCTCCCTCAGAGTTTATAGACACACATGCTCACGTGCGCACGGGCACACACACACACACACACACACACACCCAAGGCTGAGAGTTCACCGTGACAGCCCCATGCTCTGAACCAGGCAAAGTGGTGTCAGGAGATAATCAGCCTGACTAGGGCCAGCTCTACCAAATGCCTTCTGTTTCCTCCCCCAGGAGGGAGGAAAGGTGCCCCGAGAGAGAGGTGCCCTTCCTGACCCCATTTCTCAGCTGGAGAAATCGAGGCTCAGAGAGGAGACACCAGTTCTCCTTGTTTAGTACATCTGGAGACTAAGCATCAGGGCCAGCTTGGCTGCCCAAGTCTGTTGAGGGTCTGAGCCACCCTCTGTGACTGGCGCATCTCAGGATCCCCACCCCCCCCACCCCCGGTACAGGAGGGAATATAAGGGTTATCATGGGCTCTTCGCACAGCTTGGGAAAAGTTCAGGGAGGCGACAGATGTGTGAGTGAGTCAGTGATGTTTAGAATTCAAGGGCCCATCAATCGTTTATACCTTAGTGTGAATGAGCTGCTTAGATTCTTTCCACAGACCTTTAATGGGGAGAAGAGAGAACAATTTGGAGCCCACACTGGGTGCTGGGTAATAGTTAACATTAAGTAGGTGCCTACTGCAAGCCAGGTGCTAAGGGCATAGATGTGGACAGGACTGAAATAGCCCCTCCTTCAAGGGGCTCTCAGTCGGCTCTAGGGAGGTGGGCAGTAAAGAAGTGAGTGGACAAACAGGATACATTCAGATAGTGACCTCTTTTTTTTTTTTTTTTGAAAGATTTTATTTATTTATTTGACAGAGAGAGAGAGATCACAAGTAGGCAGAGAGGCAGGCAGAGAGGGAGGGGGAAGCAGGCTCCCTGCCACGCAGAGAGCCCGATGCGGGACTCGATCCCAGGACCCTGGGATCATGACCTGAGCTGAAGGCAGAGGCTTTAACCCACTGAGCCACCCAGGCGCCCTCAGATAGTGACCTATTGGGGGAGGTGGTGTTTTATTTTATTTTATTTAAGATTTTATTTATTTGTTTGTTTGGCAGAGAGCACAAGCAGGGGGAGTGGGAGAGGGAGAAGCAGACTCCCCACTAAGCAAAGAGCCTAATGTGGGGCTCGATCCCAGGACCCTGGGATTGTGACCTGGGCCGATGGCAGATGCTTAACCACCTGAGTCACCTAGGCACCCCAGGGAGGTGGGTTTTAGTCAAGGCCTAGGCAGAGCCAGGGGCAGGGGGGCACCAGACAATGGGAACTGCACATGCAAAGGTCCTGAGGCAGGGCCAAGGTTTTTGTGGGGGTTTTTGAAGATTTTATTTATTTATTTGAGAGAGAGAGAGAGAGAGAGAGACAGAAATAGTGACAGAGAGCATGAGTGAGGAGGAGAGGGAGAAGCAGGCTCCCCGTCGAGCAGGGAACTCAATGTGGGGCTCCACCCCAGGATCATGACCTGAGCCGAAGGCAGATGCTAACCAGGTGAGCTACCCAGGCACCCCAGAACCAAGATTTTTAAAGCCTCTGTGGCTGTTTTGGGGGAAGAGTGCTGGGGCATGTGACAGTAATGGAGGTGGCAGTCAGGGAGGTGGCTAGGACAACATCTGGGTAGGAGATGGTGGGGGCTGGACCTGGTGGGGGTGTCCTGTGGGAGGCAGGGACTGCTGTACCCCCTATTTAGGAGAGGAGGAAACTCAGGATTTAAGAGTGTGTTGTCCAGGGCCACCCTGGGAGAGAATGTCAGGCCAAATCTGACCCTGACTCTTTGGCATCTATCACCTCCTTGGCCTCTACCCGGGGTGAGGACCAGAGGAGGGGCAGAACCTGTTGTAAACCGCGGAGCCAGTTTTACCAGGAGCAAATGGAGGCAGTGTTTGGGGTTCTGAGCAGAAAAGTCTCCTCACCCACCACCAGAGGGCAGCAGAACCACATCACTTGGGGCCAGGAAAGGAAATGGGTCCCTACCTCCCCTGCCCCAAGCACCCTAGGAATAAGCCCACATTTGTTCCCTCAGCTTCTGAGGCCCCTTCAGGCTGGCCCCTGCAACCCCCATCTCCTCCCTGTCTATATCCCCATCTGGCTCACCCTACCCTAGCCATGAGACTTCCTGGGCTGCCAGAACATAGGCTGGTCCAACCTCAGGGCCTGTGCTGCTTGTCTGCCCAGAGCTCCATTTCCTCCATTTTTTCATTTCCTCATTTGTCAAATCTCTATCAAGCCCCCATATAGGAAGCTTTTCCAAACCACAGCCCCCCATTCAAGGTCTCCCAAGCCCCAATTATGTCCATTACACCTGTCCCTTTCCCTCATGGACATTGCATTATAGGTGTGATTTCCATGTTTTCTTGTGTGATTATTGGGTTGTTTTTCTCACCCAGAGGCTTGGGAGCCCCTTGAGGACCAGACCTGGATCTGTCCTCTATCCTAGGGCAGGGCTTGGTCTATAGCTGATGCTCAGTTTAATGCTTGTGGCATGGACACATGGGAAGCAGGTAGGGCTCTGCCTGTGGTGGTGGTGGTGGTGGTGGTGGTGGTGGTGGGAGGTGGGAGGTAATCGAAGAAAGCTGTGAGTTTGGTCCTTTCCGACAGGGTCACAGCAAAAGGTATTGTCAGAAGACTGTTCCTTCTGGGGCCTTGAGTGCCAAAGACAGGAAGAATTTGCATTTTTCTCTCCAGGGTACTAAGAACCGCATAGCATCTGTGACTGGGAGGGGTGTGGACAGGGCATGGGCAGGTGGGAAGGGCGGTCAGACCAAGGAAGAGTTGGGGGTAGGGGTCTGTATGCTCCCTGTGGCTTTGCCATTTATGCTGTCACGAGTACAAGCAGAGGGAAACAGATCCTGAGTCACAGACAGGGTTAGGATCTGAGCTCTTGGAGACGAATTCACCCAGAAGTGTGGTTTGGCTGTAAAAGCAGTGAGGAGCCATGGAGAATGTGTGAGCTGCGGAGGGACAGGATCTGCTGGGCAGCAAGCTGGCACCAGAGATCAGCGGCTTGGTCAGGCTTTCTTGGGAGGCCTTTGCCATGGCCACGGGCACTCTGGATTGTCAGCTGCATCCCTGTTCTGCAGAGGAGGAAACTGAGGCCAGATGGTCGTGGGAGAAGTGGCTGCTGGGGATGCCAGAGCAGTGGGCGTAATGGGGCGCATGTAGATGGTGTGGGGTGTGGCCACAGCTGGGACTAAGCAGGGTAGTTCCTTTCCTAACTGCGCAGCATTGTCCCTGGCACACGTGGCAGGGAGGGTTTGTGGGTATAGCATGTCAGCAGAGGGTGACGCGAGACAATGACTCCGTCCCTACTTGGGTCCCCAGACCTGTGGGAATTTGCATTTCCCATGAGCAGGAGGCTCTGTCCCTGGCCCATGGCTCAGATGGGACACCTAAGGGTCAGAAGTGACTGCTTCCATTCTCCCTTCCATATCTGGCCCTTCAGCAGGGCCCATCCATTGGCCACAAAACTATTCCAGAATCTCCCCCACTTTTCTCTACAGCGTCCCCCCTGGTCCAGGCCTCAGTGTCTCCCCTCCCAGACCCCGTCACAGCCTCTCACTGGCCTAATGCCACCTGCATTCCTGTCCCTGATAGCTCCTGTTCCACATGGCAGACATGGGAGGGCAGTGACAGTTCAGATGGTGCCCCTCCCCTGCCCACACACCCTTCATGGCACCCCTTTGATTCTACTATCCAGCTGCACTCCTCTTACAATGCACAAGGCTTACATGGTAAGCCCTGCTGGCATCCTTCCCTCAGTCCTGTCTCAGGACCTTTGCCCAAGCTGTGCCCCCTGCCTGGAACACTGTTTCAATGACTGGCTCCTCTTCCTCTCTTCCTTCTCAATGTCTCTACTGGCTTTAGTGTCATCTCCTCACAGAGGCCTCTGGGCTAAAGTCATCCTTTGCCATTGTTACCTCTGTTCCTTTCTTTCCTTGACTTCAGTGTTCGAAACTACCTTGATCATTTCATTGTTTCCGGTTTACTCTCTACCTCCCCCTCCAGACTTGGGGCCTCTTGAGGGCACGGTCTTCAGGGTTCAGCACAGGATCAGGCACACAGTAGGTACTCAATAAATGTCGAGTGAGTGAATGACCAGTTATGGGTGTTTGAGACCCAGGCTTGGGGGACCTGGAGATGGAGAGCGTTCTGGGGAACACTCTGAGAGTGACAGTGGCCAGGAAGACAGGGTGGGGAGTCTCTTGGGAGACCTGAGAAGCAAAATTGGTGGCAAGAGGGTTGGGGAGAGTTAGGATTACATATCAGGCAAGGGTGCCTCTCTGTGCCTTCCCTTCTCAGATGTGGGGTCTGGGCTTCAGCGTCAGGCCCCTTGGGTTAGTTCCCAAATGTGTCCTGTGGCCTGTGAAGGGGCCACTCTTAAGGTGGCACTGTCCATGTCTTCTTGGGACTGTCACGAGCAGAAGAAGCATTAATTCTGCCTACTGCCTACTGCCTATTGTGTGAGACAGTCCTATTCCCATGGTGAGCATGTACTATACTCCCAGCACTTTCTGTCCCTCTGATTCGATTCCATTTTCATGAGGGGACATTTGTAGATGGAGAAGCAGAGGCGTGGAAGTTAGCCTGGTGCTAACATTGATCAAACATGTATCAGGCACTGTGGGTGCCACCTTGCATCTAATCCGTGTAATCATCCCGTTGACCCGGTTCCCTTCCCATTTTACAATCGAGAAGACAGGCGTGAGGCGGTACCTATTAGGTGTCCTCTGAGTCCTGACTGTAGCCAGGCTGATGGCCTTTCCATCACATAGGCAGGCAGAGCATGTCAGATGCCCTGACTGGATTAATCATGCCCTTTCTGCCAGTCTGCTGAGAGATGCTGGGACCCCCAGGAGCCGAAGCCTGGGGAAGACAGAGCCAGACACAAGAAAAGGCTCCCTGGGAGAGGGGATGCTAGATTTTGCCAGACAGGAAGGACATTCCGAGAACTGAAGCCAGCGTGGGCGCGGTAGCATGAGCCAGGCCAGGCCATTGGAGAGTTCTCAAGTGCTACACTCAGAAGGGGTTAGCGCGGGGGAGTGGGGGGAAAGAGAGAGGGAAAAAGGGACGTGAACAGATTTTACATTTCGAGGAAAGGGGCCAAGTTCCAGGGCCTAACCTACTAGGCGCCAACGCCCCACCCCCGCTGCTCGCAGCCCTGGCAACGCCCCGCCTCTCCGCCCGCGGCCCTGGCAACGCCCAGCCCACTAGCCTGCACGCGGGTCCGCCAACCTCGCTTCCGCGTCGCTCGCCCCGCCCCGTAAGGCCCCGCCCCCGTAAGGCCCCGCCCCCGCGCTCGCCTGGGCGGGGTTCCCGGCCGCGCTGCGGGGCGCGCGCTTCCTCCTCGCCCCCTACTCCAGCCCCGCGGCGCGCACCCTCTGCCCCGCTCCGCGGGGCTCCCGGGGCCAATCCGGCCGCGGAGGTTCGCGCCCCGCCGCCGCCGGCTGCGCCCCCGCACCTCCCGGGTCTCCGACGGCGGCGGCGGCACAAAGAGAAGCAGCATGTCCGACCCCAGCTACTGGACGGCGGTGGCTGCGCCAGGCCACCGGAGCCGCCTTGCCAAGGGCGCGCTGCTGCAGCGCTCCAAGAGGTAGGGGCACCGTGCGGGCAAAGGCTCGGCAGCCGGCCAAGCAAACACGAGTTGCCAGAAGTATATCCCGGCAGCGTGGCGAGGGCCGCTGTGTGCGACAGTAGGGGGAAGGGGGAGGACGCTTTGGGATCAGGGTATTCGCTAGGGGCCCAGACACCCTCCTTTCGCCCCTCGTTACCCGGAGTTGGATGTCTGCCTGCCGGGGTCGCAGTTAGGGTGTGGGATTGAGCCAGGATTCAAACCCGGGTCTCTAGGCCTGGTCAGACCTGGGGAGGATCTTCTTGGAAAAACTGAAGCTCGTCTGTCCCTGGGGCCCCCGTCAGCGGAAATATTGTTTCAGAAGCAGATATTTGCCGCACGAGTTTGGTGTGCAGGTGGTGTGGCAGGAGCGGGTAAATCCGGTAAAATACTCGGTTTAACCACAGCAAAGCCTCGCCTGTCTTGGAGTCTCCGTTTCCCTTTCTGAAAAGCAAAGGCCAAGTAAGGGCTGTGGACTTTACAGGACTCGGCTTCAAATTACAGCTCCACAGTTCCCTGGCTGTGTGACCTCAGGCAGTTCCTTAACCTCTCTGTTTTCTGGCCTTTCACTGGTGCTGGGTTGGGGCATTCCTAGAGGGGAGCACAGACAAAGGCCGGGCAGGGACGGCAGCTGCTAAAGGACCTGGAGTACTAGGGTCAGGACTTAGACCCTTCTCCCAGGTCCTGTGGAGTAACAGAGGGCTTAGGGGCACCTCAGGGATCAGGTGCAGGCAGCTGGCCTCAGGCCAGTGTTTTCTGCCATATTTTCACTCTGTGTTGTCCCACGTGGGTGTTTATTGAATGGCCAGGCAGCCTCTCAGGGTCATGGGTCTTCTCCAGGGAGGGCTGAGCGAGTGGACACTGGCAGATGCTCGGCAAGTGAACAAATGATGTCCAGGTTCCCCTTGAGACATCAAATATGGCTGTGTTTTCAAGAAGGCCCCGCCTGAGCGCAAGAGGGAGGTGGGGCATATGTTTTTCCCAAAGGCTGCCGCTGGTGTCAAATGCTGCATAATGGGGCTGAGGACCCAGATGAGAGCTAGGAGAGGATGTGGCACCAGCTGCTATATGGGTGGGGGGCTGGGTGTTGGCAGGAAGTTTTGCAGGAACCTGTGGGTTTCACTTTTGCTTCTGCACATCAGACTACAAGCAGTTCCCTGCGGCTGTTGACATCTGTGGCCTCAGTTTCCTAGGCTGGGAAATGGGTGCAGGTGGTCTCTCCCACTTCTGGGGCTGTTGGGATGGGCAGCTGATGATTGAATTCACTGGGGAGGCATTGCCTGGCCTCCCGCTGCACATCCCAGGCCCTGCAGGACTTGTGGGGAGAGAGACAAGACCGCCCCTGCCCACTGCCAGTGCTGGGCCCAGACCTGAACACTGTATATATACTTCAAATCTTCCTGGTGCCTTGCAAGGTATACAGATTGGGAAACTGAGGCTCAGAAGGGCAGCTGCTCATGGAGCCTTCCTGCCTGTCCTGATGCCTCAGTCGGTGGCTGACCATGCCATCCCATGCCTTAACCTGCACTGTGCCTTCTGCCCAGGACACCATTCCTGGCCCCATGAGGCCCTGAGGTTTCATCTCTCCCTCCCTGAGCCACTGAGCTGCGTTGGCGGCTGGGAGTCTGTGGGCTGATGCACTTCCAGAGCCGTTGCTGGGCGACTGCACCGGGGAGGGAGGGGAGATGATGTTGCTCTCAATTTCCCTCTGCCAGGGCGGGGGCTGGGGCCGGGGGCACAGGTGGGAGAGGCTGGGCCAGGGTGGGAGTGGCCTGGGCTAGGGGATTCTGGAAGAAGGGAATTGGGATGGAGGAAGGGATACGTGTGGACAAAAGTTAAGAAGGATGGCACCTTCTGCAAGGTGCTGACTTGAGGGTTTTTAAGGGTCAGATTGGCCTTTGGGGGAGGTCCAGGGGAGAGGGGGTTGCCAAGATACTTGGGGCCGTGGGCCTGGGAAAGGGTGCATGGGGTGGAGTGGACACCTGCCTCAGTTCCCCAGTGGGCTCCAGGGTCCTCTCTGCCATCTGCTTTATTTGCCAGTGCTCCTGGCAGTGGGCAGGGCATAGGCAAAGGTGTGGGGGTGGGATCATGAACACGGAAGCCCGAGAAGGCAAGCCAGGGGCTCCTGGCCACGGGCAGGGTTCATTCACCAGGAGCCTGGAAGTGCTCGATGCCACCACGGATAATAACCACAGTAATCTTTTTTTTTATTTATTTTGAAAGATTTTATTCATTTATTTGACAGACAGAGATCACAGGTAGGCAGAGAGGCAGGCAGAGAGAGAGGGAGGAAGCAGGCTCTCCGCCAAGCAGAGAGCCCGATGCGAGGCTCGATCCCAGGACCCTGGGATCATGACCTGAGCCAAAGGCAGAGGCTTTAACCCACTGAGCCACCCAGGTGCCCCATAACCACAGTAATCTTAATAATAGGTAATATTTGTCGAAAAGAGCTACCCCAGGCCTCAAAGGTGGTGTGAGCAAGGGGCCATGCCGGCGTCCAGCTGGGGTCAGAGGGGCAGTGGTCATGCCTAGCTTCCTGTCCTGCCCCAAAGCTGGCCAGATGTGTTCTCCAGCCTGGGCATGCAGGTCTCTGTGCCCGGAGGCCTGGGCCAGCGCCTGACCCTGTCCCCTCGTCTCCTGACAGCTGCCGCAGTGGGAACCGCAAAAGCCTGGTGGTAGGAACGCCCTCACCGACCCTCTCCCGGCCCCTGTCTCCACTCTCCGTCCCCACAGGTGAGTGTGGGAGCAAGCACGCAGGGGCGGTGTCCTGTCTTCACCCCCTCTGACTCATTGTCCCCCGCCTCGTCCCCAGCAGGCAACAGCCCCCTGGACAGTCCTCGGAACTTCTCAGCGGCATCTGCTGTGAACTTCCCCTTTGCCCGTAGGTGAGTGGTCAGTGGCTTTGAGGCCTGGTGTCGGCACAGCTGGGGAGGGGACAGGTAGGAGCATGTGCTTGGTGGCTGGGCCTGCCTCCTCATTCACTTTTTCCCCCTCCCCATCCCCTGTCCTGTGGTGGTCTCTCCCTCTGGCTTCTGCCCCTGGCAAACATGCACGGCCTTCTGCAGCCACATCCCACGCGTGGAAAGGTAATTTCAGGGAGCCCTTGGGGAAGAGGAGGGCACACCTTCCAGTCTAAAAACCATTAACTCACTAAAAGCCAAGAACTCACTTAATGAAAGTTGATGAAGGACCTGTTGGGTAGCAGGCGCTTAAATGTCACTCATTCACTCCATAACATTTACTCGGTGTTTGCCATGTGCTGTACCCTATGCTGGGGGCCAAGGAAGGGGGGGCCAGATTCTGGCCCCTGAGGAGTCCTCAGTTTGGAGGGGTGGGGGGGTGACTAGCATGTGTCCCAGCAGCTGCAACTCAGAGAAGTCAGAGCTTTGACAGGGTATGCTTTGACAGCTGGGTCAGGGAGGACTTCCTGGAGGAGGTGTCTGAAGGATGAGGAGAAAACACTTTGCAGACTTGTTGATCTTGAATCTCTGTTCTCAGCCTTTTCAGAAGATTCTTCCTCCAACAGAGCCAGAATCTGCCAGCCGTGGTATTCTGTCTTTAGCCCTCGCACACCATGGGGGCCATGCCTTCCTTCTAACTCTTCTGGTTCTCCTCTCTAGGGCTGACGGCAGAAGATGGTCCCTTGCATCCCTCCCATCTTCTGGCTACGGAACCAACACACCCAGCTCCACCGTCTCGGTACCCACAGTCCCACCTTGGCCAGCAGACAGGCGGGTGCGAGGTGGGGCGGGACACGTCTTTGGTTTTTATCAAGGTGTTGGATAGTTGTCCAGTCAGCCAATATTCTGGCTGCCCCCTTTGTGCCCCATTCTGGGCAACGTATGCGTCCCTGAAAAGACCCAACCTCAGTCCCAAAGAGCCCCCAGTCTGGAGGACATAGACATCCTCATCCCGTGGGATTAGTGCCCAGCCAGAGGGAGTCTTGGGGTTGCCTAGGGAGCAGGCGGGGAGGATTGCTGGAGGAGGGGGCATCGGAGCTGGGGTTTTGAGGGATGCATAGGAGCCAGGCAGGAGCATATTACCATCCAGTGACCAGCAGGCAGGCTAGGCCTTGACAGGTAATGCTGGGGTTCTTGCTTTGGCGCTGACTGTGAACTCGTGGTCCTGGTACCCCCTCCTGCCAGTCGAGCTCATCCTCCCGGGAGCGCCTCCACCAGCTTCCTTTCCAACCGACGCCGGATGAACTATGCTTCCTGTCCAAGCATTTCCGCAGCTCAGAGAGCGTGGTCGATGAGGAGGGTGGCCACCGCTCACCCCACCTTCGCCCCCGTTCCCGCAGCCTCAGGTGGGTCTTGACCTCGGACTCCAGCCCCTCCCTGGGCTGGCTTTGGGGCCCACATTGTGACTCCTCCTCCATCACTGCCCCTGAACCTGTCCAAGCTTGGCCTCTGATCCTCGACCCTCCCCTGAAATGGGTCTCTGTTCCCACGTCACAAGCTGACTGTGTGTCGTCATCCCCCCTCCCCCAGCCCGGGACGCACCACAGGGACCTTCGACAATGAGATCGTCATGATGAATCATGTATACCGGGAGCGGTTCCCGAAGGTGGGCAGTGCCGGTGCCTGCACCGGCCCTAACTCCCCTCCATGTCATTGTTCCTCCGTGGCACTCTGTCTTCCTGGCTCTGTCACCCCCTTCTGTCACCCCCCTCTGTCCCTTTCCTGCCTGTCCTTATCTCTCTGTCTCAAGCCACCCCTCCCACAACCCAGGCATATTGCTCCCCGTCCCGCCCCCAATTCCCTGACCCCATCACCATGTCCCTCTCCCCAACTGTTTCTCTTGTCCCCATCTGTGTGTTGCTCCCTAGCCCCATCCAATGACCAGGTTGCCCCGTCCACCCTGCCCAGGCCACGGCACAGATGGAAGGCCGTCTGCAGGAGTTCCTGGCAGCTTTTGCGCCTGGCGCCCGACTGGCACTGGCCGATGGCGTCCTGGGCTTCATCCACCACCAGATCATTGAGCTGGCCCGTGACTGCCTGGCCAAGTCCGGAGAGGCGCTCGTCACCTCCCGCTACTTTCTGGAGATGCAGGAGAAGCTGGAGAGGCTGCTTCAAGATGTGCGTGGGCAGTGGGGGGAGCGCAGGGGTTCAGGGGTCCCCAGGCCGGCCAGGGCCCGGGGCCTGCAGGTGACGCCACCACCCACCTGCCCCCCTCCCAGGCCCACGAGCGCTCAGACAGTGAGGAGGTTGGCTTCATTGTCCAGCTTGTCCGGAAGCTGCTCATCATCATCTCGAGGCCGGCGAGGCTCCTCGAGTGCCTGGTGAGTCTGCACACGGCCAGGTGACAGTCCCGCCGACGTACAGGACATAGTGCCTGTGGGGGTGGAGGTTTGAGGGGCACCCAGGGTGCCTCCGTGCCGGGGTGGGCTTCATTCCCCAGGGAAGGGTCAGGTGCTGAGACTCAGGGGAGAGCTGGAACCGCCCCTCAGGCTGCTCCAGACGGAGGGAACACCACGTGCGAAGGCCTGGGGGTGAGACCAAGCCCCGGCTGACCTGCCTCTCTATACCTCCAGGAGTTTGACCCCGAGGAGTTTTATCACCTGCTGGAGGCTGCTGAGGGCCAGGCCCGAGAGGGCCAGGGCATCAAGACGGACCTGCCACAGTACATCATTGGGCAGCTGGGCCTGGCTAAGGACCCCCTCGAGGGTGAGCTGACAGGGGAGTGGCGTGGAAAGGGAAAACCCAAGGCAAGGCCGGAGCAGACCTGTGGTTCGAGCCCAGGCCCGTTGACTTCACAACTGCCCTATTGTCCTTCATCCCTCTGTGGCCCTGCCCTCAGCCACCTGCGGGGCCCACTGTGGGGAAGTGCCTGGGGTTCCTTCGTCGGACAGCCACACGTCAGACCCTCTGACCAGGGCCAGGGCCTAAGAGCCTCAATGTCTTCCAGTGCAAGGTTAAGATGAGCCAGGGAGCCACCATTAACAATAGCATTCCCATCATCCTGCAGACTCAAGAAATACTTCCCCGATGTCATCTGACTGTAGCACAGGAGGTAGACTTGGAGTCAGACAGGGCAACCAATGGGCTGGACCAAGCTGGCCAGGAACTACCCCGCCCCCCCCGCCGCCCGATAGCTGAGGCAGGAGAACTGAGACTTGGTACTAGGGGAGCATCGAACTTGGACCTGGCCTGGTCCAGGTGTGGTCACGGGTGGCTCTGGAGAAGGGTGACATGTAAGCTGAGTGCTCACAGATGGAGAGGTGACGAAGTATAGCTCTGGGGAAGAGAAGGAGTGAACTAGGCAGGGGGAAGGGCGAACGTGAAGGCCCTGAGGTGGACCCGTGCCTGGTGTGTGGGCAGAACAGCGGGAGGAGGGGTGTGGCTAGAGCCGAGGAAGGAAGGAAGCTGGGAGGAAGGTGATGGGGTTGGCAGGGCTCCGTGCCGTGGCCGGTGTCCACCCAGCATCATTGCTATGTTAACCTGGGACTGGGCTGCCATCGTCCCCATTTAAAGCTGGAAAGACTGAGGCTCTGGGTAGATGAGGTGGAGCAGGGGCCAGACCTCAGTGGGCCCAAGGTCAGACCGCTTAGAGACTTGCTGTGTGGCCATGGCCGGACTCAGCCCTCCAGTGGAGATAACGCAGGTGGTGCTGTGGGTGGCCCCAGTGTCAGAGGAGACCGAAAGTGGCCAGGTGGTTGGCGGCTGACACTGTGCAGCAGATCATCTGTCCTGTGCCCCTGGCAGGGAACCCTCTTAAGTGGAAGGGGTTACATTCAAACCCAGGCTTCCCTCGCCTGTGAGACTCCACTGTCCCATCCCAGCCATGCCCTGTGACCATGAGACACTGTCTTCATTGCCATCCTCACATCTCATGTTCACCAACCACTCAGTTGGGGCCACCCCTGTGCCAAGCCCTAGGGCCAGAAAATGGCGGGGGGCTCCCTCTGGGCCACACCCCAAGCTGACAAGGATATTAGGAGCCAAAACCCAGAGGGCCCATGTCACAGCCTATGTTAACAGGCTCAAGGCTGAGAGCCAGGATGACAGCTGTGCTGTTCAGAGGCTGGGCTTCCCACTGGTCCTTCTAGAAGGTTCCCTGGTTATTGCTTCATTTGGCCTCCTGGGTTTGGCCAAGAATTGGATGTAGTAGGGGCTCAATGATGGTATCATGGGATCTGGTCAGGGAAGCACCATGTCCCCAGCCCAGGATGAGCCTTGGAAGCCATAGGAGATCTCTAGGGGATCGAGGGGCAGGGCATGGAGGCCACATTTCAGGCTCCTCCCTTGTCTTACAGAGATGGTGCCTCTGAGTCACCTGGAAGAAGAAGGTCAGCCTCCAGCTCCTGAGTCCCCGGAAGTAAGTCACAGAGCTTTGATGCTCCCACCTGTCTTGTTCTTTTCAAGGTAGACCAGGCAGCCATGGGAAGGGCTGGATTTGTTAAGCTTTTGCATGTAGTAGGTGCTTAATAAATGCCCATGACTTCAGGGAGAAAGTAGAGGCAAATGAGACTACCCTGCCATGGTAGTTGGGCAGGGCCAGACTGGAGGGGGCATCAGAAAGGGGAGTTTTGGGGCACCTGGGTGGCTCAGTGGGTTAAAGCCTCTGCTTTCGGCTCAGGTCATGATCCCAGGGTTCTGGGATCGAGCCCCACATTGGGCTCTCTGCTCTGCGGAGAGCCTGCTTCCTCCTCTCTCTCCCTGCCTGCCTCTCTTGCCTACTTGTAATCTGTCTGTCAAATAAATAAATAAAATCTTTAAAAAAAGGGGGGGGGGTTTGGAGGATGTAGAGGAGTTTTCTGGAAGGAAGACGTTGCTTGAGCCAAAGCTTAGAAACTCGGAAGCTGAGCTGGAGAAGTTGAGAAGGAGGAAGTAACACCAGGCCCAGTGGTTGGGACTTGAGGGCAGGGACCCTGACCCCTTCTTGCCCGCTAGAGCCGTGCCCTCATCGGCCCATCACGGAGGAAGCCATGTGAGAGCGACTTCGAGACCATCAAACTCATTAGCAACGGGGCCTACGGGTAAGTACTCAGGTCCCCCATAGACCATTTCTCAGATGCCCATAGGGCTGCCTGGGGTCCAACGGTGGCCCCTGAATGTGGAGACGGGGAAACCGAGGCCTGATGAGGAAAGTAGAAACGCAGTACAGCCAGGCCAGAGCCTCAGATGGTCTCATCCATGGGCTAGGCCGTTACCTGCCCCAGGTAACTCTCCAGGTATAGGGAGTCATAGGCATTTCAGGGCCACGCAAGCCAGCAGATGGCTGCATGGCAGCAGGAGCGTGCAGCGAGCATTATCTGAGCGCCACCAACTCACGGATTTGTGTGGAGGTTGGGGGGAGGGGCCATCCTCACAGCATCAGACTATGGAGCGGGTGGCCGGAGAGGGGGCTTCTCGTCTGGGTGACGTCACTCAGCAGCGTGGCCAGGAGTCCGGGTCAGACAGCTCCAGAAGGCCGTAGTGGCTCTGGGGTCTTCATAGCCCCCTGGATGATCTTAGAGTTGGCTAGTCAGTTCGAGGCAGTTTTACTAGATACACAAACCTGGCAAGCTCTAAACGGGTCAAAATCTGCTCACTTCGGCTCTGTGTAAAGCAGTTTGAGCCTGGTGCTGGGGCTTTTGAGCTAAAAGGTCGCCGTCTGCTATGAAGAAGTAAACTAGAGGCCATCTTGGGCTTCTCAGTGTGACACCAGGAAGGGAGCGGCTGAGACCCATAGCAGGGCTGCTTTCAGAGAGGGGCTGGGGAAGGAGAAAGGCTGTCCCAGATGTAGGGTCAGACGGCTTGGGCGAAGGCCTGGCCCCCCTGAATGTGGGGGCCTCAGCGTCCGGCCTCAGCGACCCTGGCTCCCCCAGGGCCGTCTACCTGGTGCGGCACCGAGACACACGGCAGCGCTTTGCCATCAAGAAGATCAACAAGCAGAACCTGATTCTGCGCAACCAGATCCAACAGGTCTTTGTGGAGCGTGACATCCTCACCTTTGCCGAGAACCCATTTGTGGTCAGCATGTTCTGCTCCTTCGAGACCCGGCGCCACTTGTGTATGGTCATGGAGTATGTGGAAGGTGCGGTCACAAGGGCTTTGTATGCCCCTGGTGACGGGGAGCTCACCCTCTACCCTAAAAGAGAGTCCCTCCTTTGACCATGCTGGGGTTTGCTCTGTCCTCCAAGGGGTCCCAGCTTGCCTTGGAGGACCCTCGGTCTGTGGTGGAGGGGCCCATCCTTGGGGCTTGGGGCTGAGGGAGCTCAAAGAGGAGTGAGAGTAGAACCCTGGGGGATAGGGTGAGGATGGACATCTTCGGCAGGGGTACCTGATGAGCAGAGGCCTGAAGGGCAGGAGTTAAAGCAGGGAAGGGAGGGAGGTGTGGGGCATAAGGGCCGGCGTGGTTGGGGGCCAGGGAGAGGAGTTTGGGAAGCAAGTTTGCAGTTTAAGAATGAGCAGACCCTCCAGGTGAGTGCAGGGGTTTTAGGCAAGGACAGGGAATGACCACTTAGGAGGCACCAGCTGTGTACAGGGTAAGGGACTGGTGCCCTTCCAGAGCTGCTGTCCTGCCAGCAGGAGAATCAAGTCAAGGTCTGCCCTCCCTCCTGCCCCTCTTGGTTCCCTGCCTTGGTTCGGTCCAGACTGGGGACGTTCTGCAGGAGGTTGGAGTGGTCCTGTAGGCCCAGGGCGAGGCTGTAGAGCCCAGGGCCTCTGTGAATGCATCTGCGCCCCCCACAGGCGGCGACTGCGCCACGCTCCTGAAGAACATGGGCCCACTACCGGTGGACATGGCCCGCATGTACTTCGCCGAGACGGTGCTGGCGCTCGAATATTTGCACAACTATGGCATCGTGCACCGTGATCTCAAGCCCGACAAGTGAGCAGCCTGGGGGGGTCTTGGGGGTATGGGGCAGGGCCTCTGATTGGGGTCTGGGGCTGCTCAGAGCCCCACCTGCCTGGATTCTCCTGGGCCCTGGGGCCCCTGGTGACAGGAAGACACAGAACATTGGCAATCTTGGGCAGCTGGTACATACAGAGGCGAGCGGGTACTTAATAGGCACCTGCTGTAAGCAAGGGAGAGACAGTACATTTATAGAGGGGCTGCCAAGCAAAGAGAGAATGGATGCACAAAATATACAGGAGAGGGAAGTGTACACTCACAGAGCTGCTGCTCCAGGGGAAGAGAGAATGTGCACTTAGGAGGCAACATCTGTATACTGGGAGTAGGGATAGGCCCTTTGCAAGACCTTACATGTGAAGGAAGGGACTGTGCATATCTTGAGCCTGTTCGTGCAGGGAAGAAAGGAAAAGAATATGTTTCTTGAGAGCCTCGGGAGGTTTATTTTACTCTAGCACCTGAGAAGCACCTACTGCATACCAGGTTCTCTATGGGTGACACGTGTGAATAATCCTTCATGCTCTGTAAGCCCTACATAATTTGCAAGGCACTCTTGCCTGCATTTATTGGGCACCTGCTGTTTATAGAGCCAGGAGCTGTTTGGTTTTTTTGTTTTGTTTTGTTTTGTTTTTTTAATGTATTTATTTGAGAGAGAGAGACAGAATGAGAGAGAGAATGCAAGAGTTGGGGGGGGTAGGGGGAGAGAGAGAGGCAGACTCCCCGCTGAGCAAGGAGCCCAATGTGGGGCTTGATCCCCAGGACCGTGAGATCATGACCTGAGCCCAAGGTAGACACTTAACAAACTGAGCCACCCAGGCGCCCCCAGGAACTGTTTTTATATCAAGTGCCCTGTGGCTACCAGGCAAGAAGCGTTAAGAGCCCTGCCTGTTTCCAGGGCATCTCATAGTTTGCCAGTGGCTCAGAAGATGAAGTGTGTATTTGGAACCTGCTGTATACCTGGGCCTCTATGCTCAACGCTCTAAGGAAGCCCTGTGCTCAGCAAAACTCATTGGATCGTCCTAGAGTGGAGTGGGGTCTCCCAAGGGTCTCAGGTCACACCCCAAGGAAGGACCTGCCCCTCCCAGGCACGGGACCATCATCTGCAAAAAGGCACAGGCAAGTGTCCAGCCCCAGAGGGCTCAGGGAGATAGGCACACGTAACAGGTACTTGAGAAAAATAGATACTTTTTTCACAATACATCCCAAAGTCAGGAGAACGTGCATTCATTGGCGAGGGCCGTCAGAGCAGAGTAGCACAGACTAGGCCGCTAAAGCCACCGAAATGTGTTCTCACAGTCCTGGAGGCCAGAAGTCCAAGATCAGGGTATTAGCACGGGCTACCTCTGGAGGTGCCAGGAAGCGATCTCTTCCAGGTCTCTCCCCAAGGTTCTGGTGATTTCGTGACTTGTGACAGCATTGCTCCAGCCTTCACGTGGTATCCTCCCTCTGCGCGTCTGTGTCCACATGTCCCCTCTTCATAAGGATACTAGTCCTGTTGGATGAGGGGCCGCTGTGCTCTAGCATGTCCTCATTTATTTATTATTTTTTTTAAAGATTTTATTTACTTACTGGACAGAGAGAGAGACAGCAAGAGAGGGAACACAAGCAGGGGGAGTGGGAGAAGGAGAAGCAGACTCCCCGCTGAGCAGGGAGCCCGATGTGGAGCTCGAACACGGGACCACGGGATCATGACCTGAGCTGAAGGCAGACACTTAAACGAGTGAGCCACCCAGGGGCCCCAAGCCCTTGGTTTTAACTGCACCTGGCGGCTACACCAAAATGGGTTTCCTTGGCTGGTATACAGAGTAGTTGCTCAGGAAACATCCCTTATGTTTAAAAATAGTGTCTGCACATAGTTGGTGTATGGAGTTGTTTCTTCATAGAGTCAAGGTATACAGGATGTGCCAAATGAAGGGTTTATCAGACCGCTTGGATCTACACAGTGAGTTCTCTAGAAATGAACCAGCTAGAGTACCAGGAGGTATGTGAAAATGTGACTTTATAAAGATGGTGCAGGGGCGTTCTACGACCTAGCAAAACGTGTATGTACTTCAGCTGATGGGAAAACTCCAACAGCAGGGTACACAGTAGGTGTACAAGTTTTCAAAAGTGGGTCTTCTTAGGAAGTGCACAGAAAGATTTCTGTATACAGCAGCTACTCAACCTATGTTCACTGTTCAACAGGGAATGTAAACAATAAGTGCCTGAAAGGGTTTAGTTTGTTAAAGAGAATGAACACATGTACAAAAATACATTGTAGATGCCCCCAGTAGGGGTGCAGGTGTTTTAACACACAGTGAGGAGACAGAGTGATTCTCAGGAAGTTTATATTTGAAAAGTGGCGTATACAGTAGGTGCTCAGTAGTGACAGCAGAAGCATGTAGTAGGTGCGCCAAGATGTTTGCCAGATTTGAAATACCACTTAAGAACCTACTGGTTATTATGAGAACGTGCCAGCATTCGGGAAGCTTCCCTGGCTGGACCCCCGCCCAGCTAGGGTGGCACCAGGTTCTGGGGTGGCATGAGCAGGCACCAGGCACCTCAGGGGGGTCCCCCCCCAGCCCTGAGCATACCATTCACCTGCCCGCAGCCTGCTCATCACCTCGCTTGGCCACATCAAGCTGACTGACTTCGGCCTGTCCAAGATTGGGCTCATGAGCATGGCCACCAACCTCTACGAGGGTCACATCGAGAAGGACACCCGGGAGTTCGTGGACAAGCAGGTGTGTGAGTGGACCAGTGGCCCCAGGGGTGGGACCACCTCCCTCTGTCTGGACCCCGACCCTCGGGACATGGGGAGACCCTGCAGTACCTCCACCCCTGTGCACGGCCTGGCCTTGGCCACTCCATCCCTCTCGCGGCCTCTCTGGAGTTGGAGGCCATCCTCCTTTCCCCCTTCTGCCTGACCCAGGTGTGCGGGACGCCTGAGTATATCGCGCCCGAGGTGATCTTCCGCCAGGGTTATGGGAAGCCAGTGGACTGGTGGGCCATGGGCGTGGTCCTCTATGAATTCCTGGTGGGCTGTGTGCCTTTCTTCGGAGACACCCCCGAGGAACTCTTCGGCCAGGTGGTCAGTGGTGCGTTTCCCCCAACATGGCCACATTTCAAGTCTTGGCCCCCCTCCCAGGGCTCTGGGCAGCAGCCCCCCACCCCCTTCAGGGTGCCTTGCCCCAGCCAGACACTGGGGACATGGCCAAGGGCAAGACAGACAGGGAGATCAGTATGCAAATTATGGGACATGAGATACCAAAAATGCCAAGGAAAAGAAGCAGAAAGAGGGGAAGGGGTGGGGTACCAGACATGATGGGGGGCTGCCTTAAATAGGGGGTCACGGAGGCCTCGCTGAGGTGACAGTGTGAGCAAAGCCTAAAGGAGCAAGAGGGAGCCACAGAAGTAGAAGAAGGGTACAGCCCTGGTAGAGGGGCGCAGCCAGAGCAAAGGCTGTGGGGTGGACTGAGCCTTATTAATTTATTTTTTTTTCCTCACTCCTCATTTTAGATGAGATCATGTGGCCAGAAGGGGATGAGGCCCTCCCAGCTGATGCCCAGGACCTCATCACCAGGCTGCTCCGACAGAGCCCACTGGACCGTCTGGGCACTGGTATGTGAGTATGGGGGGCAGGGGCCCAGGTGGGTGGTAAGTAAGAACTCTACTTGAGAGTCTGCATGAAGGAGGGGAGACTTGGGGCTGGGGTTTTGAAGGATACATAGGAGTTCACCAGGAACTTGCAGACAAGGGCACTGAGGCCAAGTATGGGAGCCTGCGAGGTCACCATAGGCTATGTCCTAAGGTCCTCAGGCACAGCCCACTGGATCCCACTGTTTGGATTTCCCTAGCCATGTAATTAATGGTTAAGGAACTGTTTGAGACTCTTGGAGCCACTATAGGTCACATTCTTGATGAAGCTTAGCCACTGGGGAGGAGCATAAGGGCTGAGGCTGGGGAACAGGATACCTTCATGCAGTCAGCTCTACTCCATGGAGTTGAAATACATGGAAAAGGCCTGGGAAGGAAGCCCTCCTGGAGCTCTGGGGTTTCTCCAGGTGGTGGGATCTCAGAATCCAGCAGAGGCAAGAGCAAGGCCTGGGTTCTAGGCCCAGCTCTGTCCCTCTTCAGGCTCTGAAACAGTGGCTGCTCCCATCGATGTCTTCATGGTTCTGTGTTGGCCAAGTTTGGGCTCATAGCTAGCCCAGGGGGCAGTGGGGACAGGGACCTGCAGGGCTAAGCTGGGCATGTCTGCAGGGGGCACCCATGAGGTAAAGCAGCACCCCTTCTTCTGGACACTGGACTGGGCCGGGCTTCTGCGACACAAAGCTGAATTTGTGCCACAGCTTGAAGCCGAGGATGACACGAGCTACTTTGACAGTAAGTGGGGCTTGAGGGGGTGGGCTCTGCCATCCCACATTCTCCTGAGACAGGGAGGGGGGTGTCTGCCAGGGTCTCCACCCAAGTGCCTCACCCTGAGCCTGGAGCTTCTGATTTCCTGAGCTTTCTGAGAAATTAGAGCATGTCTGCTGGCAGCTGCTCCCCACTTGACTGGTTTCCTGTGCATCTGGGTTCAGGAGGCCACGGCATCCTCCCGGATGCAGGAGGGGAAGCCGAGGTGCTGAGTGTGGCAGACCCTTGCCTGGCAGGTTCAGCCTTCTCAGTGTCCAGCCCTGACCAGGCAGGGAGCCGTGTCTGTCACACAAGAGGGCAGGGCGCTTTGCTGTGCCCCTCTGCCACTGTGAGTGGGCTCAGACAAGTCTTCCTTTGCCTACCTGGGGTTCCAGCCAAATAGATGGAATGCCGTCAGTCTCCAACACCTCTTCCAGAACTTGCTGTGTGATCTTGGGCATGTCAGAGGTCCTCTCTGAGCATCTGTTTCCTCTTCTGTAAAATGGGGAGCATCCTTTTAAGATGCACAGAATTCCCTAATTCTGGAAGACCCATCCCAAGGGTGAGGATATGTAGGACCAGACACAAGAATTCCCACCCGCGATCCCACAGATCATAAGGACACAGCTGGGGTTTATTGCCATGTACTCTGCCACTCAAGCCTCCTGTGGTCCCTGAGTACACCAGACACGGTCCTGCTTCAATGCCTTTGCCCTGACAGTGTCTCCCTGCCTAGGATGCCCTCCCCACATCACCCCCACAGCCTTTGCAGCCACCTCTGGGCATCAGGTGGGCTGCATGTGCCTTTCCCTCCCGCAGCCCGCTCGGAACGGTACCGCCACCTGGGCTCGGAGGATGAGGAGACCAACGATGAGGAATCATCCACAGAGATCCCTCAGTTCTCGTCTTGTTCCCACCGGTTCAGCAAGGTGGGTGGGGGCCCCAGACACCCTAGTGCTCAGGGAGCCTGGCAAGATGTTCATTCTGGGGGCGCGACGGTGTTCTTTAGTACGTTCAGAATATTGGACCCCCATCACCTCTGGTCTAGCTCTAGAATCTTCCTGTCACCCTAGAGGGAGACCCCTGTTCCCAGGAACAGTCACTCCCCTGTCCTCCTCCTCTGGCCCCTTGTCCCTGCAACCACTAATCTGCTTTCCATCTCTGGATTTGCCTGTTCTGGATCTTTCACCGAGGCAGAATCCCACAATACGTCTGGCCTCTTGCCGTCTCAGCCCGACATCTTCCAGGCTCATTCCCGGTGTAGACCACATGTCAGCTTCGTCCCTCTTTATGGCCCAGTAATATTCTGCTGTATGGATGGGCCCCATTGTGTTCATCCCTCCAACGATGGACATTTGGGGTCGTTGTGAGCAGTGCTGCTCTGCTGGGTCTCACCTTAGAGCCTCACCAGCTTCAGTGCCTCCTTCCTTTGTAACTGGATGAAAAAAACCTTCTGTGCCACTCACAGGCCTGAGCCCCATGCTGTGCGCCCTGATCAGCAGAAACCCCCAGCTGGGGCCCCACTGGTAGCCAGGCCCCTCTGAACCTCAGTTTGTCCATCTGTACAGTGAGCTAAAGACTCTTCTGTTCTTAGGGATGTGGCAGGTATGGATGGAAGGAAATGACTCACAAGGAAGCATGGGGAATATAGGAAGCTCTTGACTCAGCCGGCTCTTCTTTCCCGGGGGTATGGTTGCCTGTCTCCTTGTCCTTACTGGTATGTTCTCTTGCTGCCAGGTCTACAGCAGCTCCGAGTTCCTGGCTGCCCAGCCCACCCCAACCTTCGCCGAACGCAGCTTCAGCGAGGACCGGGAGGAAGGCTGGGAGCGCAGCGGTGAGGTGGACTACGGCCGCCGCTTGAGCTTGAGCACAGGCTTGAGCACCGGCTTGAGCACAGAGATCCGGTAGGTGGGCTGGGGAGCATGCGCAGATCCAGCCTTCCAGCCCGCCCGGGGGTGGAGCCACTAGAAAGCTTCCCAGTGGCCCAGTCGAAAAGGGTCAAACCAACGGGCCGGCGTGTTCGAGCCTCGCCAACGTGGCCGGGGGCTTTGCGTCTCTAACCACACCGAGCATAGCGGGGAGGTGTGACCATACTGTGTTGGCCCTGTTCCCTCCACCAGAATATCCTTTGCTAACGAACTCTTATTCATTCCTCAAAGACCAGACTCAACAGAAAAATAATGTCTGCTAAAGGATGAGTGTTGGAAGCTGGATTTTTTTTTTAAAGACTTTATTCATTTATTTGACAGACAAAGATCACAAGTAGGCAGAGAGGCAGGCAGAGAGAGAGGAGGAAGCAGGCTCCCCACTGAGCAGAGAGCCTGATGCCGGTCTCGATCCCAGGACCCTGAGATCATGATCCGAGCGGAAGGCAGAGGCCCAACCCACTGAGCCACCCAGGCACCCCGGAAGCTGGATTTTAAAAGACAGAAATTCCTCGGGCAGACAGAAGACCCAGCATGCAGAGGGAACTCACTTGGATTTACAGATTACCTCTGTTTATAAGCTGGGAGTTAAAATATGGCCACTAGGGGTGACTGACTGGGTGTCCTGGGGCCAGGGTACCTGGCAAGTGTGACTTTAGCTCTTCTCTGCTGCAGACTGCGGTCCTGGACATCCTCTGGTTCTTCCTGCCAGTCATCTTCTTCCCAGCCTGAGCGGGGACCCAGCCCATCCCTCTTGAATACTATTAGCCTGGACACAATGCCTAAGTTTGCCTTCTCGTCAGAGGATGAAGGAGCCAGTCCAGCCTCTGCAGGCCCCAAGAGGCCCATCTTCATTCTGGGGGAGCCTGATCCACCCCCAGCAGCCACCCCTGTGATGCCCAAGCCCTCAAGTCTTTCTGGTAGGTGAGGTCCCAGATGGGAGGGATAGTATTGTAGAAAGTTTCCCAGAGGAGGGACTATTTGAGGTGGGCTTTGAAGGCTGAGTAGGAGCTCTCCAGAGAGACCATTCACTTGTCTAACAAAGGCTTTAAGATAGGAGAGGCCAGGGCTTCAGAGAGGCCTCAGGCCTCAGTGTTACTCTCGTGTGATACCCCCAGCTTCATGGGGTCAGGATGGGACTGGAGACGGAGAGGAGGCTGGAGAGCTCTGAGAGGGATATAGGGGTATGAGGGGTGGGGGAAGGCTTCCCAGAGGAGGAGACTTGAGGAGTGGAGCTTTCCAGGGAGAGCAGGGCAGGAAGGAAGTGTAGGAAGAGGGAACTGCCTGAAGAAAGGCCAGGAGGAGGCTGAACGGTGTACACGCCAACTGGAGAGGAAGGGGCTTTGCTCCCTGAGGGCAGAGGGGCAGAGTGGCAGACTGGCCAGGCTAACCCGCAACCGTGCTGACCCCTAGCTGACACAGCCGCCCTCAGCCACGCGCGCCTGCGAAGCAACAGCACCGGAGCCCGACACTCGACACCACGGGCCCTGGATGCTGGGCGGGGCCGCCGCCTTGGGGGCTCAAGAGAGCCAGCTCCCGAGAAGTCCCGGGTCTCCCCCAGCGGGGGCCGCGTGCCCAAGTCTGCCTCAGTGTCCGCCCTGTCCCTCATCATCACAGCCGGTACCACGCATGGCCCAGCCTTGTCTTTCTTTGTCTGCCCACGTCTATTTCGACCTCTGGGTTGGGGCCATGCCATGGGACAGGGGGGCGCAGCTAGACCCAGGGAGAGCTGGGGGACTGGCATTCCTGTGCAGAGGCCAGGTGGGGAGACCGTGCTTGGGGCACTGGAACAGCAGCAAAGCAGCCAGAGTGATCAGCTTGGTGGGGGCGGGGGGGTGCCCTCCCAACCCTGGTCCCTGCAAGGGAGTGACCTCCTTCCAACCCTGGTCCTGCAGATGACGGCAGCGGCGGCCCCCTCATGAGCCCTCTGTCCCCACGCTCACTGTCCTCAAACCCGTCATCCCGAGACTCCTCTCCAAGCCGAGACCCGTCCCCCGTGTGTGGCAGCCTGCGGCCCCCCATTGTCATCCACAGCTCAGGCAAGAAGTACGGCTTCAGCCTACGGGCCATCCGCGTCTACATGGGTGATAGCGATGTCTACACCGTGCACCATGTCGTCTGGGTAAGTTGGCCTCGGGGTGAGCAGGAAGAGCAGGACCTGGTTTGAGTCTAGCTTCCCCCTGGCAAGGCACCTCGCTTTTAGAGCTGCCCTTTCTAGTCTCGGGAAGGCAGGCTCATTCCCTGCAAGGTTTGGGTCCAGGGCAGGGAGCTGGGGCCACCTGGGCCTTTGCTGTCCCTCTTCCTTATGGGCAGGGGGTTGGGCAAGACGAACAGGGATGGACAGAGAGATAGAGACCTCAGTGGGGCACGAAGCTCCCACCCCATGCCTGCAGGTGCGGAGTGGAGTGTCATCCTGCCTCCCCCCAGCCCAGGCCCTGTTCCCTCCCCACTGGTCACTCTCTGAACAGCCCCCAAGGTCAAGGAAACAGCACGGGCAGCAGCAACTCGCTGAGCTCCCGCGGCTGACTCAGGTGGCATGGGGTCTCCAGCCGCGGGACCCCCGACCACTGACGCTGCCATCTACCCTTACCCCCAGAACGTGGAGGAGGGAAGCCCCGCCCAGGAGGCGGGCCTGCGAGCTGGGGACCTCATCACCCACATCAACGGGGAGTCCGTCCTGGGGCTGGTGCACATGGACGTCGTTGAGCTGCTGCTGAAGGTGCAGCCTCCTACCGCTGCCCACCCTTGGGGCTCCCAGAACCCCTGCCCCTGTCCTCGACACTGGTTTGCTCCTGTGACCCCCTGACAGCTCCGGACTCTGAGGTTCTTGCCCCAGAACCACACCTTTCCACACTTGGTCCCACCTCCAGGCCTTGCAGGTCCCCTCCCCTCTGCCCAGGTTGTACCTTCTTTGTCCCCTTTCCCCCCGTCCCATGCCCCTACATTTGGCTCTCCCTCTGGCTTACCCCAACCATTTGAGGCCGGGGGGTATCTGTACTGTCTTTGTCTTCCTCAAACCATGGGTCCTTAGGGGCTGAGGCCTGGGGGTGGGGAGGTGGGCCCAGGCCAGGAGGCAGGGCCTTGCTTGGATAGCTCCTAGGACTGGCAGGTGGGGGGGTGGGCGGCTGATTGCGTGGGCAGACAGATGATGGACATGTACCTTTGGTCCACCGGGTGGTGGGCATTAGGCGGAAAGCACGTAGTTAAGATCAGGAGCTTCGATGGATGAGGAGGCGGGTGGGCAGGTGGCTCCCTAGATGGGAGGCACGCAGGTCACCCCTTGCTATCCTGCCTGCAGAGTGGCAACAAGATAGCCCTCCGGACCACTGCCCTGGAGAACACCTCCATCAAGGTGGGCCCCGCCCGGAAGAATGTGGCCAAGGGCCGCATGGCACGCCGGAGCAAGCGGAGCCGCCGGCGGGAGACGCAGGACCGGTGAGTGGGGGTGGGCCCTCCACGGAGTGTTGGTGGAGGACCCGGGGCCGGCTCCCGGGGCTGCTGGGTGTGGGGAGGTGAGCGCGGGTTCTGAAGCATCAGGGCCTCTCACCCTCAGGCGGAAGTCGCTCTTCAAGAAGATCTCAAAACAGTCCTCTGTGCTGCATACCAGCCGCAGCTTCTCTTCCGGCCTCCACCACTCCCTGTCGTCCAGCGAGAGCCTCCCAGGGTCGCCCACCCACAGCCTCTCTCCCAGCCCCACCACGCCTTGCCGAAGCCCAGCTCCCGATGTCCCAGCAGGTACAGGTATGTGTGCTCCCCAGGTGCAGCTCAGGTCTGTGGCGCCTGGGCCATTGAGGGAGCCAGCTGGGTTTAAAGGAGGGAATGACATGAGGTGGGAAATGAGGCCTTCAGAAGGGCCTTTCCAGGCAGCCTAGAGGTGATATGAGACAGGTGTGAGAGCAAAGGAGCCTGTACCTAGCCAAGGGAGCATCACGAACAGCAGACAGAAGGGTTGTGAAAATAGGGGAAGGCTGGGGAGGGAGGAAGTTGGGAGATGGGTCAGGCCAAGGAGCTGGGCTTATGTTGGGGGCAGTTGGGAGCCATGGAGGGTGTGTGAACAGAAGAGGGCACGTTTTAGATGGATCTGAGTTTTAGAAAGATCATTCTGGGGCAGGAAAGGGTGACTTGGCCCAATGCTGAGCAACCCAATCCATGAGACAACACTCCCAGCCTGACGGGGTTAGCATTCAGCTGAAGGGAGGAACAGGCTAGGGCAACCCAAAGAGGAAGCTGGGAAGGCCTCCAGGGGGCCAGGGTACCCCAGCTGCTACCCCTCTGGCTCACTCTGACTTCATGGGGTGGAGCGTATCTTTGGCCTTTTGAGAGGTAGGTCATTAGATGGGAAGTGGGTGGATAGGAACTAGGGCTTTGATGGATGAGTTAGGAGTTCACCATATCCAAGACAAGGGAACAACTTGCACACAGAACAGGAGGCAAGAAAATCAGACATACTGGGTGGCCATGGGGAAGGATGTGGGCTTTGGCAGATGTGCTCAGCCCCACCTCAAGGCTAGAGACATTGAAGCTGGTGGCCCTGACCCTCATCTGTCCCCCACAGACACCACATCCCCTCCCAGTGTCTCCCCGAGCTCCAGCAGCCCTGCCTCTCCTGCCGCCGGTGGCCACACCCGCCCTAGCTCCCTGCATGGCCTGGCTGCCAAGCTTGGGCCACCCCGCCCCAAGACCGGCCGCCGCAAGTCTACCAGCAGCATCCCGCCCTCGCCGCTGGCCTGCCCACCCGTGCCTGTGCCCCCACCCCGCTCACCCTCACCTCTCCCCGGGCACCCGCCTGCACCGGCCCGATCTCCGCGGTTACGCCGGGGGCAGTCAGCTGACAAGCTGGGTTCTGGCGAACGGCTGGATGGGGAGTCGGGGCGCCGCGGCCGTGGGCCAGATGCAGAGCTGGTGGTCATGAGGCGGCTACACCTGTCCGAGCGCCGAGACTCCTTCAAGAAGCAGGAGGCTGTGCAGGAGGTGAGCTTTGATGAGCCGCCCGAGGAGGCCACCGGACCGCTCACCTCTGTACCACAGATTGCCGTGGAGGGCGCTGAGGCTGTGCTGGGAACCCTTGGACCTGCCGGGAAGGACTGATCCCTCCCACCTGGCCTCTCCCTGGCCTAGGAGTTGGGCTTTTTTTGTGCAATGTGTTTTCCATAAAGTGACTTCTGGATGGAGACTGAGCCACCAGACTAAGACACCTGGAAGGCGAGAACCCATCTCGGTCCTTACTGGAAGGCAGAGACCGCACCTCCCTCGTGTTCTGGTGCAGATCAGGGGCCGTAGGGGCCGGAATGGGGGATGAGGGTGGCATTGTAAATAGCAGCAAATCCCTGCGACTAATTTATTACTTTTTATAAGCGCTGGGTAGACTGAGCTGCCACTGTGAAGGCGGCTGCCCAGGTCCTGCCCCTTGCACCTGGGACCCCATTTGCAGACGCTGCCCCCTGGGCTGAGAAGGAAGCACTTTGGACGAGTCATGTATGTTCGTGTTTTCTAGGTTTCCTGTATTTTTTTAGTTTTGTGTGTGTGTGTTACTTGATCCCATCCTGGCCCAAGACCCACTGATTTGAGGGGATACAGGCAAGCTTACCTGTCCGGGCCCAGTTTGGAGAGTCTACAAATGATTCCCCTCTATCACAAAACAAGCAATGGCGATGATGGACTGGATTCTGGAAGCTACTTCTCACTATCATAGCCTTCATCCTTAGGCCAGTCTTGCTAGAGTTTGCTTCTAGTCCTGAAGGCTTCAGCTTAGAGGAGGGGGTGTGGGAACTGGGACTTTGATGGATGAGTAGGAGTTCGCCAAATCTAGGCAGAAGGGTCATCCATCCCACAGGGTGACACAAATGCTCTGGGAGGGAGACTCAGGACTCCAAGGGTACTGCCAGGGCAGAAGAATGTCCGCCCTGCACAAGATTTCATGTGCTTGATGCCCACCAGGGTGAGCCCTTGGCTATGATGTGTCTGAAACACCCCATGGCAGGGGGTGGTCCTTCCATGTGTCACAGCCTTCCTAGATTGAAATTCAAGTGAGAAAACCCAACTGGGGGGCAGTGGGGCCCAAGTTTGAATCTTGGCTTCCATGTGTGGCTCTGGGAAAATGGCTTTCCCGCTCTGTGCCTCAGTTTCCTTGTGTTTACAAAACTAATCCCAATGACTATTTATTCAGCATCTACTCTATGCCAAACGCTTTTACTCGTGGCTTCTTCCTCAGCCAGCCTTGAGAAGGCTGCAGGTGGTGTCGTCATCCCCATTTTATAGTTAAGTAACTGAGGCCTGGTGAGGAGTGGAGACTTGTCCCACAAATCACCTGGTAAAAATCATGCAGCCAGGCCCTTTGATGGGCCTAGTCAACAAGGGAGCTTGAATGGAGAGTCTGGTGCCAGATACAGCTGACTCCCATCTCCAGCTTTCTTCCCTAGGATGCTATGTGACCCACTGGGCATGTCAGACAGAACCTCCATTTCCTATTTGGAGGTGCCTGGCAAGATCACTGTGCCCCACATGGTGAGGGCACTTTCCAGGCACTGTAGCCCACTCTGCATCCCTCCCAGAGACCCCCACCCAGCACTGGCTGGTGTTGGAGCTAGACCAAGGCTGTGCATGACTTGCTCCCTCTTTCCATCCTGGAGCTGACCGTGAATAAAAGCCCACATTTACAAAGAGGCCCAGTGTCTGGATTTGTGAGGGGCAAAGGAAGGGTTAAGGGAAGAGTGCGGTGGGGACCGGGTGAAAACTGGCTTCATTTGCAGGGGTTTTGAAGGCTGCATAGGAGTTCACCAATGAGGTATCTCCCTGATGCCTTCTCAGGTCCCTGGCCTCCTGCTGCCCTCTCCCTGAATACCCATCATAAGCTCTGCCCTTAAAATCTTCATCCAGACACCGATCTGGGGCCCTGAGCTGTGTTAATTAAATAAATAAACCATCTCTGTGCCCTTTCTATACAGGTTTTTGCTTGGACTGTACCCCACCACCACCCCAACCCCTCCACTCAGCCCAGCTCTAGTGCTTTGAATTACTTCCTGAGCTCTGGGTAGTACCAGAAACCTTTGGCCACGCCCCCGACCCCGAGTGTCTTCGGCTATTTCCGGAAACAATCGTCCACATCTAGGCTCTAGTTAGGCGCGTTCTCGCGCTCGCACGGCTGCGTTCGTTCAGCTGTTTCCGCAAGCTCTAGGCTGCCATGGGAACGCTTTCAACCCCGGCCTGTTCCGCTTTCCTGAAAAGCTCAGCTTTCTGTGGCGAGCTCCTCTTCCACCCGACGTCCGTTCCCTGAGCTCCGGGCCACCTCAATCGCCCTCTGGAGTTACCCATTCTTGGCAAGTTCCGGAAGTTAGTGGTCAGCCTGTGGATCTAAACTTCCAGGGCTTCTATCTGGGTCCAAGCACACTCGGTTCTTTTCAGAACTCTCCGCAGTCTGGAGGCTCAGCCTCTGTTCCATCAATCCCGCTGGAAGGCGCTCGGCGATTTCCGGAATTGCTCCCTCATCTCAAAGCCCAGCCGAGCCGGGGAAAGACTTAGCTGACCCGATTGCACTCGGCTATTTCCGGAAATGATCGGCGATCTCGTGGCAGCCGCTACCCGCCAGTCCCGCGGGAGTATGTTCGGCTCTTTCCGTAAATACTCGGACGTCCCGAGGCTCCGCCTCCGCCGCGCTTCGCCCGCCCGGCCCGAATGCGCTCGGCCATTTCCGCCGGGGGCGGGCCCGGCTGTTCGGAACCGCGGCGGCTGTGGCGGAGGCGGGGATCCCGGGGCTGCGGCGACGGCGGCCGCGGTGGAGCCACGGGTCGGCCTCTGCTCGGTGTGACGGCGGCCTCGGCGGCGGTGGCGGCCGCGACCAGGTAAGTCCAGGCCGGCCGGTGTGGCAGGCTGGGCTGGCGTGCGCTCAGATGCAGGGCTCCTAAGCAGAATGTGGGGCCGAGGTGGAAGTCAGAACGCGAGCGCGGAGCTGCATCGCGCCCCGCGGGAACTGGGGGCCTCAGGGGACGGGAGGGAGGCCTCGGGCTCGACCTGGCAGCGGTGTTGCCTGCCCAGGACTGTGGGAGGGGAACGGAGTGCTCGCAGGCCGATATAAGGGGCTGGGGCTGCGGCCCCGAATGGAAGGAGGCCTGCCTGGAGTGGGGCGTCGAGCAGTAATGAGGGGCACCCAGGCATTGTGTGGGACATAGTGGGATGAAGGAGGGTCGGAGGTCGACTCCGCTTGCGTTCCGCGGGCTAGGCTGCTGGATCCACGGAGGCCCGCGTGCGCATCTGAACACGCATGAGCGCGCGCGGGCCCTGCGTCCAGCCGCCAAACCCCTGGCCAGGCCTAGCCCCTCCACCCAGCCTCTTGGATTCGGGGAGCGCTGGTTCCCGGGCACACACACCGGGGCGTGTGCAAACCTGTGCATGCTGGAGCGCGGAGGCGGGCAGGCAAGCGGATCCAGGCGCTTTCCTGGATGTCCCCTCGCTGGGCCTCAGTTTCCCCACCTGTAGAATGGGAGTACGGGGTCGGGGGGGAGACTAGGAAGTGGGTAAGTTTGGGCACCCCGGAATGTGGAGCCTCTGCTTCCTGCTCCAACACCTTCCGAGGCTCTCATGGTCGGGGCGATAAAGCCCGGACCCACTGTCTGGTACTCGAGCACCAGCGTGGTCCATGCTTGGTGGCTTTATAAAAGCCAACCTGAACTCTTGGCAAGCAACTTCCCGCTGTCAGGCCTTTGCAGGGACTATTTCCTCTAGCCGGTGCTGTCTCCTTGCCTCTGTGAAGACCTACCCTCTAAAAAAGCACGCCCTCCCCCACTACCCAGTCTCGGGAGAACTGAATCTGCAGGAATGCTGTCTGTGGTGGGCTGTTTCCCCAAAAGTTGAGACTCCTGGGGCTTGAGCATCGCCCTGCATCCAGCAGCCTCCCCCTTGGGCAGCTGTGATGCCCTCCTCCCACTCATGCTCTCCTAGCTCCATGTCTCCCTTGGGGCTAAGAACCCCTTGATCTCCCATGACCCTCCCCCTGTATTTTGAGATCCTCCTCTAGGCGCCTCATTTAGCCAAGCCAGGACATGGCCCCCCCTCTTCATTTGTCCCCTGCAGAGACCTTGGACTCACTTCTTAGTCCTTTGACGGTACTGGGGCCTCTGCCTGGGACCGGCTTTCCTACCTCTTTGCTTCCTTACTGCCTCATCCTGTGCTGAAGTGGCCCGGCCCCTCCTCGGGCTCCCACAGTACCCTGAGAATTCCCCATCACACTCCACCCACTGTGGGTATAACCACCTGGCCATGTGGCTGCTGCCTCCTGCCTCCTGCAGTCCTTCTGGGCCTTGAGGTTGGGTGGATCCTGGTTTATGAGTCCTGGCTTCCTGGCGCACTGAGTGGTCCAACAAAGACCTCCAGCTCTGAGCCTCAGTTTCTCCATCTGTAATAAAGGGGCAAGGAAGAGCTGGTTTACTGAGCATGCATTATGCCTGGGGCAGGTTCCTCGAAGCTCTGCTCGTAGGGACCCCCAAGGCAGGGCTGTTGTTACACCATTTTACAGCTGGGGAAACAAGCCTAGAGAGGGGCTGGGACTGCCCCAAGGTTACCTAGTGAGTCAGGGGATTACGAGCCCGTATTGGGGCCCATCTCTGGGGTGGGGATGGGAGGAGCCCAACCTGGCTGATGCCACCCTGCCCATCTCCCCCCTAGGTCGGCGTCCTGGCCAAGCATGGTGACAGCCTGTGCCCTCGGCCCCCTCGTCTGGCGCAGCCGGAAGAGCCGCCAGCCTCGGGCGCCGATGGCCCCCCATGTGAGGGAGTGAGCAGCCTGGCATTGCCCTACGGATTGAGGGGGGACGCAGCGGCTGAGTGAGCTGAGACCACGCTGCCGACCCCCTCCCACCAGCTGACGAATGGTGGACCGAGCAATGAGTGACCCATGTCAGGGTCATGGAATAATGGTGGGAAGCAAGGCATGAGTGACCCCCGCGGTCACCGGTAACTTCTCATTAGAAATAGTGGTCTCAGTGCCCCAGGCCGACTCAGCGGACCCTCCCAGCCCTCGGCCCAGCTGATGGGGCCACTGGGGCCCCGAGCAGCAGCTTGACCGTCCAGACCCCACCCGGCCCAGCCATGGCCGGTGCCGAGGGCTTCCAGTACCGTGCACTGTACCCGTTCCGCCGGGAGCGGCCGGAGGACCTGGAGCTGCTGCCGGGCGACGTGCTGGTGGTGAGCCGGGCAGCCCTGCAGGTGCTGGGCGTGGCTGAGGGCAACGAGCGCTGCCCGCAGAGCGTGGGCTGGATGCCTGGCCTCAATGAGCGCACACGGCAACGAGGTGACTTCCCCGGCACTTACGTCGAGTTCCTGGGTCCTGTAGCCCTGGCCCGGCCTGGCCCTCGTCCACGTGGTCCCCGTCCACTGCCCGCCAGGCCCCGGGATGGGCCCCCTGAGCCAGGTGAGCAGCAGGCAGGGGTCCTGGCAGGGACGGGGTCCCCTCAGACCCTCAGTTTCCTCTTCTTTCTAGTGAGGCAATGGCATGTCTTCCAGGGGAGGAGGAATAAGCTCATTTGGTCAGTTGACAAGTGTTCACTGTGCTGCTGTCAGGGCTGGGCTCAATTCATGGCACTGGGAACACAGTGGGGGGCATAGGCCTGGCCCCACCCTTGCAGGGCTCCCTGTTCAAGAAGTGACAAGGATGTGATTAGGTGATGAAAAATGCTGTGAGGAAGGAGCCTCACATGGGGAGAGCTGAGGGTGAACGGCTCCAGGCTATGAGGTAGGAATGTAATGGCAGGTTCAGGGAACAGCCAGCGGAGTGGAGTGGGAAGGGAAGGGCAGCGGGGGCTATGCCTCAGGGACTCTGTGGGATTGATTTTGATGACAGTGGGGAGCGTTCAGTAGGATTCAGAGGTTCAACTTAGCTTCATCCCTCAGTTTGCAGATAGAGTCCCTTGAGAAACTCCCTTTGTTACCTGGTTTCCAAAATAAAGGGAGTCACATTTTGGAAGGGAGCTTCCAAAATGAAGGGAAGGCCAAAAAGGATGGACTGATCCCTCGAGGCCATGCAGCGTGAGGACCCCATATCCCTCCCCAAAGATCCTTGGCCATCTACACTTCCAAGGGACGTGCTGGGAGGGAAAAATTGAGGGCACTCAGGGTATGCAGAAGTTGCCCTGTGCTGGGCAGAGTGCATGGGTTCCAGCCAGGGAAACTGAGGCTCAGCTTGTGGGGAGGAGGCCAAGTTCCCAGTGCCTGGTAGTCTGCGCCAGGCTTCGCAACAACTCAGGGAGGCCCCATGTACAGATGGGGAGACCGAGGTGCAAAGGGGTCAAATCACGCACTCGGGGTCCATCCCCTGGTGAAGGCCAAGGCCCTGGGAAGCACCATGGCCCTGACCTTTGGCCTGCCTGGTTTTGTGCCAGAGGGACCCTGGCGCCCCAAGAGGGTCATGCCAGAGCCCCACAGCGTGGGGCCGGATGGGAGGCATGGAGGCGACAGTTTGCAGCATCTGGTGCCTCCAGGGCTGGGGCCTATGTCCCGCCTCAGCCTGGAGGAGCAGGAGGTGGCCCCATCCGGGCTCCCAGCCAAAATCTGCCTCTCCCCCTGGTAACAGCCGCCTCCCTCCTCTGCCTGGCCTCTGTCCAGCCTCCACACACATGCCCACTCCGGGTGGCTGCCTGGCCCCGCCCTCCAAATCCTCCAGGGCTGTGTGACAGCCGCTGGGGCCAACCCTCCTCCAGCCTCAGTTTCCTCATCTGGCAGCTAGAAGGCTTGGTCCTTTGCACACTCAGGCCCGGCCCCTCCAGGATCCTAGGACCACCCAGCAACATGCTATGGCCGCCTGTGTTTCCTCCACTCAACCCCGCACCAGGAGCTAAGTGCAGAACGGTGTCACCTGGGCCCCCAGAGGGAGGTTGCTCCCTCTCTCAGCCTCGGTCCCGACCCACAAAATAGGCGTGACATATGTTCTGATGAGTCTTCCCTCCCCGTTTTGCAAACTCCTCACAGGCAGATTTCAGAACTGTGCCTTCCCCTCCATCACCCACCTCCTCTCCCCTTGTTCTCTCCCCCCCCCCCTTTTTTTCCCCCTTCAGCGTTTTGGACTTAGCTGGGCCTTTCTCCAGCTTGAGGCACCACCTGGCCCGTCACTCAGGGACGCCCCGCAGGCCTGGGCTTGCCCCTGCTCTATGCCAGGGCGTCCCTGCCGAGGGCCAAGCCGCATCAGACGGTGGCCGGGCAGGCAGAACGCGCCTGCACACAAAGGGCCCAGTGGAGCGAGAAACGCAGGGCCATGGAGGCCCCTGGCGCCCGCTGGGAGGGCTTTCAGCATCGTTAAAACGGGGGAAATACTTTATTATTTTTTTTTTTTAAGACAAGATGACTTAGAGAATGAAGGAAGGTCCTCAGAATGAGGTGTTCTGACCCACAGAGGGATTTCGTCCTTTTATTCTTTTCAACCACTTTGTTGTTCACACTGAGGAGAGAGAAAGGACACTGTGAGCAAGTTTCTTACTTGAGACTGAGGCACAGAGAGGGCAAGTGCTGGGCCCCAGGTTGCATAGCAGAGCCCTGGCAGGCCCCTGAACCTGCTCTCCTGAACGCCCACAAGCTCGATGGCTTCAAGCAACAGTTTACTTCCTCGATGTTCTTGGAGGCCGGAAGCCCAAGATCCAGGTGTCGGCGGGGCCCTGCTCCCTCTGGAGGTTCTCGGAGTGGGTGGTTCTTTGCTTCCTCCGGCTTCCAGTACCTCCAGGTGTCCCTCGGTTTGCGGCCGCATCACCCCAGTCTCTGCCGCTGTCCTCATGTGGCCTTCTCTTCTTATAAAGATACCAGTCATTGGATTGAGAGCCCAAAATCTAAGATTTTGTCTCAGAATTCTTACTTTCATTATATCTGCGTAGTAAGGTCATAGTCACAGGAATCAGATTAAGATGTGGACATATCATTTTGAGGGACACTAATCAACCCACTATACCTAGTCTCTGAAGTTGCGTAAACTGATATTTTAACCCAGGAAATTGCTGACCACCAACTCAGCTCTCCCAGCCCCTCCAGCCAGGTTTCGGCTTCCCTAGGATGGTGGTACAGATGTCAGGCACTTGCTTAGACCAGACCCTACCTGGAGCTGCCCAAGCTGAGGTCCACCAGGCAAAGAAAGGGGCTGGGGTCCTTCCAGGGACCCCATCAACACGCTGTCCCCTTCTGCCAGGCCTCACTCTCCCCGACCTGCCAGAGCAGTTCTCCCCACCTGATGTGGCTCCCCCAATCCTGGTGAAGCTGGTGGAGGCCATTGAGCGGACAGGTGAGCCTCAGCCCCCTTACAACCCCTGTATGCTGCTTGCTTACCTCTGATGATGGGCAACTCATTCCTTCAGGGGGCTGCCAGACACTCTGCATGGAAAGAAGCTGAACTTGGATGCTCTGGGTCTCCATGCTGAGTTGGGGCAGTAGTGACTCCTAGGGTGTGGATGGGAATGTCACCAGACCCTCCATTGCATGTACTGTGCCCTCTGGCACATCTTTCTCCCCTCTCCCCTACGCCCACCCCCACCCCACCCCACCCCACCCCACCCCACCCCCCGGCCAATTATCTCTGGGAGGTTGAATAGCTATCCCAGGCCCCACAAGGGGTCCAGGAACCATCTGCGAGCTGGGCTTGCCACCTGGGGTAGAGCTGATCCACCCCTTCCCCTTTCTCCCCAGGTTTAGACAGTGAATCCCTCTACAGGCCTGAGCTGCCTGCCCCGCGCACAGGTGAGAGGAAGCTTCGATGGGTAGGGGTGGGGGGACAGCTGGCCCGGACATCACCGCCGACATGCCCCCCTTGCACCTGCAGACTGGTCCCTGAGCGACGTGGAGCAGTGGGACTCCGCAGCCCTGACAGACGGTGTCAAGGGCTTCCTGCTGGCGCTGCCCGCGCCCCTCGTGACTCCGGAGGCCGTGGCCGAGGCGCGCCGGGCCCTGCGGGGTGAGCCTGGCGGGAAGCCCGGTTGGGGAGGGGGCCGCGGCAGACAGGAGCCGACTCGACTCCCGCTTACCCTGCTCCGGCCGTCTGTCCGCAGAGGCCGCGGGGCCAGTGGGGCCGGCGCTGGAGCCCCCGACGCTGCCACTGCACCGCGCGCTCACGCTGCGGTTCCTGCTCCAGCACCTGGGCCGGGTGGCCCGACGCGCCCCGGCTCCGGGCCCCGCCGTGCGAGCCCTGGGCGCCACCTTCGGGCCGCTGCTGCTGCGCGCGCCGCCTCCCTCGCCGCCGCCAGGGGGCGCGCCCGACGGGTGAGCTGCCGGAGGGGGCGGGGCCTCGGCCGATTAGTGAGGAGTGGGGCTTTAAATGGAGGAAGGGCCGAGAGCCTCTGCCTGGCAGGAGTCCAGACCGAGTTAAAGGAGTGTGAACAGGACCTTAGGGGGAAAGAGGCCAGAGCTGTTGTGACAGCAGGCCAGAAAGGATAGCGAGGCTGGGACCTGGGCTCCAGGAAGACCCCAGCAGGCCTGAGACGGAGTGATGGGACCCAGACCAGAGGGAAGGCACGTGGGTGGTATGTGTCCCATCGCTTCTGCTCCCCGCCGCCGCAGGTGCTGGACTCCTGTGCGTTCGTCCGAACGTTTATTGAGTGCTTGCTGCATATACATAAACAGGAGTTGGCCTCCCGCACCTGCTTGTCCTCTGCCCTTCTTCCCTACACCTGCTTTCCCGTCCAGCTGCCCCAGGCGTGCAGACACGGTGCAGGACCAGGCGCGCGTCAGGCCCTACCCACTGCACTCCCCTTCCCCCAGGACTGAGTCCAGCCCTGACTTCCCGGTGCTGCTGGTGGAGAAGTTGCTTCAGGAACATCTGGAGGAACAGGAGGTCGCGCCCCCAGGTGACCCCTGTCCCCACATTATCTATTATTCTTGGGAGCCTCGAATACTGACTCAGGGCCTTGCCGATACCCACAAGGTCTGTTGCAGTAGGAGCTGGCCACAGTATACAGTCAGAACTCAATGTGCATTTTTTCCTGTCCCTCAGCGCTGCCTCCTAAACCCCCCAAGGCAAAGCCTGCCCCTGCAGGCCTGGCCAATGGGGGAAGCCCGCCCTCCCTGCAGGACGCAGAGTGGTACTGGGGTGACATCTCCAGGTAGGGTTTGGGGATGGGCCATGTGGTGGGCAGGGCCCAAAGGGCAGGGTCTCTGGGCGGGCGCCCCCAATCCTGGGTGTCGCCACAGGGAGGAGGTGAACGAGAAGCTCCGGGACACGCCTGATGGCACCTTTCTGGTCCGAGATGCATCTAGCAAGATCCAAGGGGAGTACACGCTGACCCTCAGGTGGGGGCCTGTCCCTTCAGGGGTGACTGGGTGTGAGAGCTGCAAAGGAGGCTACCAGGTCAGGAGGGCTGGGGGTGGCATGGGAAGCGGGACATGTACAGTCATCAGGATGGCTGGGGCTCCCCCTGGCTGCTGACCCCCGCTCCTGCCCCCAGGAAAGGCGGGAACAACAAGCTGATCAAAGTCTTCCACCGCGACGGGCACTACGGCTTCTCGGAGCCTCTCACCTTCTGCTCCGTTGTGGACCTCATCACCCACTACCGCCATGAGTCGCTGGCTCAGTACAATGCCAAGCTGGACACCAGGCTCCTCTACCCCGTGTCCAAGTACCAGCAGGTCTGTGGCCAGGGAGGGCGGCTCTAGCCGTGGGCTGTGTCTCCGGCAGCTTCTCTGATCACACCGCTCTCCCCAGGACCAGATTGTCAAGGAGGACAGTGTGGAGGCCGTGGGTGCCCAGCTCAAAGTCTACCACCAGCAGTACCAGGACAAGAGCCGCGAGTATGACCAGCTGTACGAGGAGTACACCCGCACTTCCCAGGTACCATAGGCACCAAGGGGCAGTGGCGAGACCCTGGGGACAATGTCTGCTTCCAGGTCACAGAGCAGCCACGTAGTGCCCAGGACTCCCCTACAAACAGAAATCAACCTTTTTGAAAAAACACAAAAGAACTGATCAGAAAGCACCAGCCAACCCCCTGGGGAGCAGCCAAGTCAGGACCTAGGAGTGTCTCCTTGAGCCTCTGTGTCTCCCTGGGCCTCACTTTCCCCATCTGGAACTGTAAACTGGGGCCGCAGGTCTATTTCTCCTGGCCCTTCAACCTGGATGTTATTCAAAGTGCTAGCTAGTAACCTGATGAGAGTTGACGGAGACAGTGTCAGGAGGTCATGGAAAAGGGCAGCGTCTTTTAAAACAGGGAAGGGGGAGGACGGTTTTGTCACACAAGGACTTTGTTAATAAATTACTTTCAAAAGTTGAGATGTAGGGACGCCTGGGTGGCTCAGTTGGTTAAGCAGCTGCCTTCGGCTCAGGTCATGATCCCAGCGTCCTGGGATCGAGTCCCACATCGGGCTCCTTGCTCGGCAGGGAGCCTGCTTCTCCCTCTGCCTCTGCCTGCCACTCTGTCTGCCTGTGCTCGCTCTCTCTCTGACAAATAAATAAATAAAATCTTTTAAAAAAAAATCAAATTGATTTAAAAAAAAAAAAGTTGAGATGTAGCTTATGCAGACCAAACATCCCACCTCAGGCAGAGAATACTTCTGTCTCCCCTGTTATCCCCTAGAAATTTCTTTCTTGTCCCCGTTTTACGTGATGGATCAACTGAGGCTCTGAGTAGACAAGACACCTGTCCAAGATTGGTTATAAACATCAGGATCTTGGAAGTGACTTAGGGCCCCTGAGTCCGTTTCCCCATGAATAGTTCTGACTTTGTAGGAGGCTATTGGCAAGTTCTACAAGATGATATATAGAAAGTACTCCGCAGAGCGTCTACCCTGAGAGGGAGCCCCGTGAACTGTATGTTGCAACTAGATCTGTCTTTAATTCTTAGCAGTGCTAAGGAGGAGTGGGTTTGGGGAGTGGGGTTCTGAAGGCTGAATAGGAGTTTGTTGAGTACAGTAGGGGCTAGAGGAATGAGGCACCTGATAGAGGGAACAGCTTGAGCAAAGTCTCCATATCAGAGTTGGGATCTGCCTTCATCCCTCATGAGGGGCTTGTCAGGAGTCTCAGCAGAAACTGAGATTCGCCCCCGTTCCCAAAGGAGCTGCAGATGAAGCGCACAGCTATCGAGGCCTTCAATGAGACCATTAAGATCTTTGAAGAACAGGGCCAGACGCAAGAGAAGTGTAGCAAGGAATATCTGGAACGCTTCCGACGTGAGGGCAATGAGAAGGAGATGCAGAGGTGAGTTGCCTCTCCTGCCTTACCCTGCCCCACCTGATCTGGCCTGGGTAAGTGGGGAAAGAAAGGAAACACTGGACAGCCCGAGTTCCAGGAGGAGGGGCATCATTTAAAAATGGACTTTGGGGTGCCTGGGTCCCTCAGTGGGTTAAGCCTCTGCTTCGGCTCGGGTCATGATCTCAGGGTCCTGGGATCGAGTCCCACATCGGGCTTTCTGCTCAGCAGGGAACCTGCTTCCTCCTCTCTCTCTGCCTGCTGCTCTGCCTACTTGTGATGTCTATCAAATAAATAAATAAAATCTTAAAAAGTAAATAAAAATGGGCTTTGAAGGATGAATAGGAGTTCACTAGCAAGCAATCAGGGAACTCGGCATGTGCCAAGGCTTGGAGGCTAGGAGCCTTCTAAGGCCTCAGAGCTGCCCCTCTGCCAGGATCCTGCTGAACTCAGAGCGGCTCAAGTCTCGCATCGCTGAGATCCATGAGAGCCGCACAAAGCTGGAGCAGGAGCTGCGGGCACAGGCCTCAGACAACCGGGAGATCGACAAGCGCATGAACAGCCTCAAGCCAGACCTCATGCAGCTGCGCAAGATCCGAGACCAGTACCTCGTGTGAGTGCCCGGCCCCGTGCTCACTGGCAGGCCCCTCGGTTCGGGGACATCTGGTGAGGTGATCTCTGCCACTGTCTCACTCATGTTTTCTCCACCAAGTGGTCCCACCTTGCCCCTGAGACCCCTCAGCTGTCCAGGAGCCCCCTCCCTCTCCATCAGGTCCCTCCTGGCCCCCTCAGCATGGCTCCCTGTGGGTGGGTCTCAGCCTCCCAGGTGTCTGTGACATGGGAGCACTGCTCCCCTGGGCCTGGGTCACTGGGAGCCTCCCACAGGATGGACTCCGTGAATGCTAACTGGATGGCCTCACACATGCGGGGGCCGCAGCAGCCCCAGTCTGAGCTCAAGTCCTGCCTTGGCCTGCTGGGAACCTCCCTGCCTTAGGTGCTCACACATACGTGCCATGTACCAGGCACCGTGCTGAGCACCCTATGCACGTGAGCTCACTCTGTCTTCTCAAAGTTCTTTGCAAAGTTGCCCCTTAATAGCTGAGGGAAACTGAGGTACAGAACAGACAGCTGCCCTGTGTGAAGTCACACTGCCATGCAACCCTCAGGTGAGACTTTGCTGGTGATAAGACCTTGCTGGAATGGTGCATTCTGGGGGGTTCAGTAAGAGTGAGCAGACACGTAATAGAAAGTAGTAAGTTAAGCTTTCCTTGACCAAGCCAAGGCTGACCCCTTGTGGCAGCTGGCACCATTGCACCAAGAACAGCCTTCGGAGGTCCCCCCCAACCCCTTGCCTCCAGCCAGGCCTGCCCTGGCCCACTGGGGGCTAGTCGGCCTGTGCTACGGCCTCTGTTCCCCTACCAGCAGTGTGGAACAAGCCCACCTTTCCTCTTCCTCCAGGTGGCTCACTCAGAAAGGCGCCCGGCAGAAGAAAATCAACGAGTGGTTGGGGATCAAAAATGAGACTGAGGAGTAAGTGAACCCCTACCTGCTGGGGGCCAGGGAAGGCTTCCCAAAGGAGGGGCCATTTTCAGGGGGTTTTGCAGAATGAGTAGGAGTTCGCCATGGAGCGCTGTCCAGGCGGCAGGGGAGCCTCAGAGGCTTGGGGATGGGTGACCAGGTCCCCTCCCTGCTTCCCCCACAGCCAGTATGCGCTGATGGAGGATGAGGACGACCTGCCCCACCATGAGGAACGCACGTGGTATGTGGGCAAGATCAACCGGACACAAGCCGAGGAAATGCTGAGCGGCAAGCGAGATGGCACCTTCCTCATCCGCGAGAGCAGCCAGCGTGGCTGCTACGCCTGCTCCGTGGTGTGAGTGCCTGGTGGGGGCTCTGGGAGTGAGCTGAGGGGTGGGAGATCTGCACCTCTGGGAAGATCTGCCGGGAAGGAGTCCTGCCCCCCATGGCTGCCACAGGCAGAAGGGATTGTTGGGGAGCAAAGGAGGAAGCTAGGGCCGCGTTTGGGCAGGAGGTGGTGGCATCTGGGCCAGGTTAGGGTCCTGGGCGGAGGTCACCGGAAAGAAACGGCAGGAACTCAGGGGAACCCTGCGGGAGCACCCCCCCACCCCCTGACCGCCGGCCCCTCTGCCTGTGCCTGCAGGGTGGATGGCGACACCAAGCACTGCGTCATCTACCGCACGGCCACAGGCTTTGGCTTCGCGGAGCCCTACAACCTGTACGGGTCGCTGAAGGAGCTGGTGCTGCACTACCAGCACGCCTCGCTCGTGCAGCACAATGACGCGCTCACAGTCACACTCGCCCACCCGGTGCGCGCCCCCGGCCCTGGGCCCCCGCCCCCTGCCCGCTGAGCGCTGGGCGCAGGACAGCGCAGAGCGGATACACCCCAGGGCCTGGAAGCTGGGGTGGCAAACCCCCCCCACCACCACCGAGGGCTCCATCTTTCGGGTTTTCTGTCTGCCTCTCCTTTGTGAGTCTCTTCCTGTCTCTTTCTCTCCATTTCTCTTTCTGAGCCTCTCTCTCAGTCTCTCCCTGTCTCTTTCCCTCCCCATCCATCTGTCCTTCTCTCTGTCCCTCCATGTCTCTGGGTTGGGACTCCTGCCTCCCCTGCCCCATATGCCCCTCTCCTGTAGGCACTGCCCTCTGGCCACCCTGAACCCTGTGCCCTGCCCACCCGAGGCCCCCCCTCCCCAGGGTCCCCGAAGACCCACCTGGCTGCACCTGCCATGTTTACAGAGGCCCCTGGGCTGTGCGGCCCCAGCCTGGGTGCCCCAATTTTTAAGCCATAGACCTGGGGTCACGGCAGGAAGGAACTTTACTTGGCCACGTCCAAGAACCACCTTGGCCGGGACATTCTGGGCCGGGCGGGACCCGCCCCACAGACCCCAACTTCCCCTCCAAACCCTGAAGTGAAACCACCACTTGGTCGTCCCCACATAGGGGCCACTGCCAAGAAGTACCCCCCAAAGAAGAAAAGAATTAAAAATAAACGGACGAACAGGCCCCACCCGGCAGCAGGCCTCCCAGAAGTAGAGGTGGCCCGACTACACCGCTGCCCACGGCACTTCTACCCCGTGCAGAGTCAAGGCTTCTCCTCGATCACCTGGGTTCTGATTTTATTTCTTTTTGACTGTAAAGCCCTTTTTTCTCTCTTTTGGGACAAGAGCCCTGGTTTTCTACACTGCCCGTGGACCCCATCCCCCCCCCACCTGCCCAGCTAGGCTGGCGGGCTGGTTTTGTATGGTACGTTGATTCTGATAACGGATATAAAACACGGAACATGTGGACGCTTCTGTTGGGGGGGGGGCTTCTCTATGGCCACGGTGTGCTGGGGACCCTGGCGTTCCCAGGGTCACACACACATCTGGCCCCTGGGTTTATAAATCCAGGGAGCCAAGGAAGGCTGACGACACTCCCCGAGTACCACCCAGTTTAGCTGCTTGTGACCAGAGAAGATGAGAGACTTGCCCAACCAAGGTCACACAGCAAAGAGGTTCAAACCCTGAGCTCTGCTCTACAGTACGGCCTGCTCAAGGCACCCCAGACATCAGACACCAGCTTCTCACCAGTACCCAGGCTGCCCCCCACCCTGGCCCCAGCCCCCCAGGCTTGAGTCCCAGCACTCAGACACCACCAGCCAGGCCCTCCGGAAAGTCCCCTCCCCTCTGACATGCAGCTTCATCATGGTTGGGTGGAGGCAAGAGCATGACCCCTTCCCTGGCACCCAGAGAGGGCCCCCCCCATGTCCTTAATGTCCTCAGTGCCACCCCTCCCTGCCGACTCTCTTCTGACCCCCCCAAACCTGTCCCTGACGTGCAGGCCGCCAGGTCCCACGGGTACACTGCTTTGGGGCCTCATGGTGTCTTTGACCTGAAACATTCATCACCCTCCCCTCCCCAGAGTCCCTGTGTCTTGACCCTTCCGTTCTTTAAAAGACTAAACCTGCCCCCTCCTCTCCCCATACGGCACCTGTCAGGGCCCAGCATGCCCACAGCAGCCGGAGGTGAACGAACAAAGCTGCCCTCAAATCTTTTCTCCTCCACTGGGATCTCCGAAGGACAGGACCTGGCCCCCTCATCCCCAGCCTCAGAGACCGCGGGCCTTCCCAAGTGCTGTCCCTGCTGTGTGCCCAAGTCAGGAGCTGCCCCATGAGGAACCCCAGTCCGGATGCTATCTCCCCTGTGGCCTTCACCCACTGCAAGAGGGGCACAGGGTAAAGATCACTTTCTAGATCCCATGCCCCCAGCCGGTGGAGCTTGGAGACCGAAGATAACAACAGCCCACATGGCCTCTACAGGTGTCTGTCCTCCACCACCAGCCTGGGCATGTCACCTCGGGGGAAGTCACCCCCCACCTCTGATCCTCAAACTCCTCTTATCAAATAGGGTCAATATCTGCTTCCCCCACCCCCCAAGGATAATCCAATGAGTGAGGTTACCTTTGGGAAGCCATCCATCAGGGCTGTGCTTAGCCCTGGGAAAACTGTAGCCGCCGGTGAAGGCTTCTGTCCCACCCCGCGACAGGGCGAGCACGGGCTAACTGCTTAGTCTTAGATGCATCGCAGAGGACCTGGGGTTTGCATAGGAGGACAGGACCCTCCGGCCGTGGGGACTTCAGAGAAACCCCCGTCTGGGGCTGCTGCTCTGGACAGCAGGCTGGGGCTTTCCCCAAACCGGAAGAAGACAGGAGCTGGGGACTTGCCTGTAATCTGGGCCAGGCGTGGGTGTTTCCTCCCGTGGGATCAGGTGCCGGGTAATGCCTGGCATTTGAGGCCCTGCAAATTCTGAATATCTGGGTTATTCCCTCACCACCCCAGCCTCCACGCCTAGGCCCTTCTCTGCCTGCCTTACCCTTGGCTGTCAACACCTCTCCACTGGCTTCCCCCACCCCTACCCCAGCCTGGGGCAACTCTGCTTCTGCCTCTGAGCCTTCCCTGTAGCTTCCAACCCCAAGCTTCACTCTTGTGCCCAGGGACAGAAGGGGAAGCTGAGGGTCCAGCGCTTGAGGTGCCTGGTGCAATCCCGAGGCAAACCTGGTGACTCCAGGAGGTGTGGGTCCCACATCACCAACCCCCTCCCCCAGTCTACCCGACATGCACAGTATAGGCTTCGCCCCAACCCGGGCTTCCCTCTCCCGTGGGAGTTCCCTGCGGGCCTGGATGCCCCCAATCCCACCCCAACCACCACCTCGAGCTCTGGATGCTGGAAAGAAGCAGCCCGGCTTTCCTATTACCCCCCACCCCCACCCCAGACAGGGCTGGGAGGACTGAGAGAAGTGAGGCGCCCTTCCCGCGCTGGCTTCTGCTTTCTGGCCTAGCAGTGATGACGCCTGAGTCAGCCCCACGCGACCACGCTTGGTGGGACTGGAGCCTCGGGGCAGAGGACCCTGAGAGGAGGACCTGGCGCCCGGGGCAGCTTCGATGGGTTGAGGGGGAGGGGGTGGGAGAGGGCCGGGTCGCCGCAGTCCCTGCCCACCATCGGGCAGGGGATCAGCCGCCGTAAGAGGGCGGGGTAGGGAGGCGAGGTTCCCAGGCTAGGAACCCGGGGCTTGGATCACCCCGGCCGCCCCAGATCCATCCGCCGGGCGTGCGTGCGTGGAGACCGGTCTCAGTCTGCCTGCCTGTGTCTCCCCGTCTCTGAAGCCGCCACCTAATCTCTGCTCTTGCCCCAGGCTCACATGAATTGGCGGCCCTGACGGCCCGGAGGGGGTGGGTCGGGGAGGAGGAGGGCGGAGTGCGGATGGGGGCCAGGTTGGAAGAGGACCCAGACCCGCCAGTAGACACTGAGAGACGCCCGTCCCAGCCCCCAGGGGCGTGGGCACAGGGAGGCGGGTCCCGCTCGGGGGCTGGGCCACCGCCGGGTTAAAGGCGGCTCCTTCCCCGGCCGTTGCTCCCGCCTCCGCACCCTGGCCCCGCTGTGATGGCCTCGTCGCCACTCCTGCCGGTCCTGCCGCCCCTGTTCTTGCTGCTGCTGCTGCTACTGCTGCCGGAGGTCCCCGCGGCGGCGCGGGCGTCCCCGCTGGGGACACCCCCCGAGGGGGCGGCCGCCTACAAGGTAGGGACGGCAACCCGGTGGGAAGGCCAGCGGGACGGGCGCCCAGGCAGCTGGTGCTGCGGGACCGGCGCCTCCTCCCCTCTCCCCAGGTTTTGCCGCGAAAGACCGGTTCGGAGAGGGGGACGCTGCCCCGCTCGGCACTGAAAACACCCCGGCACTGCGGCCTCGCGCCGGGTCGTTTCACTTCCCCATCTCGTGTCTGACACTCTCAGCTGTCCTCTACCCCATCCCCGCCCGCCCACGCGGGGGTGCATTGAGCTCCTGCTGTGTACGTCTGGGGCGAGAATGGAGTCTCCTCTCTGAATCCAGGGGAAGCCCAGAGAAGTCGGGCTGTGGCACCGACCCTCTAGGTGCTGCTTACTGGGTGCCTTTCGTGCGGGGGGTCAAGCAGATGCCCCGGAGGCTGAGCCACTTGCTCACGGCTGCACAGACACTGGCTGCCTGCTGCCCGGCAGCTGCAACCGGAAGTCAGCACTTATTAGGCGTCGCCTCAGCAGCAGGGCTCGGGAGGGGTTTACCTGGGCCCCTTGAGAGGAAGAATAAATAAGGGCTCAGCACAAGTGTAGGGCCTTGCTCAGGTCAGGGCCAAGGCTCTGGGGATGAAGTGGCAACAAATGAGCATGCATTAGGCGCAAGTGGTTTGCACCTTGGGAAGGCAGGATGGAGAGCAGTGACCAGAAATGTGCATGTGTTGAGTCCTTACTGCATACATTTCCCGGGGGGGGGGGGGGGGGGGGGGGGCGCGCGAGGGGTTTCACCTCAACTGAAAGAAAGCAAGAGCTGTTCATAAATTAAGTGCCTACTGTTTGCAAGTCTTTGTCACATCCGTTTTTGCAGAAAAACAAATCCAGGAAGATTGAGGGATGCAATAAAACCTTAGAGTCAGGATTCCACCTGGCCTTGTCTGGAAAGAGTGCAAGATAGACCACCTACAGTTTGTAGCTGCCAGAGAACCAAGCAGGGCTAAACTCCCTTCACACCCCTTCCTCCCGCATAGGCTGGGGGCCTGTGCCTGCCGGTGCCCCTCAGGAAGTCTCAAGCACCTCCTGTCAACGTAAGCCTCTATTACGAGGCACTGTGCCCCGGCTGCCGGGCCTTCCTGGTCCGAGAACTTTTCCCAACCTGGATGATGGTGCTGGAGATCCTCAATGTCACACTGGTGCCCTATGGAAATGCCCAGGTATGTTGGCACTGGGGAAACCGAGGCACTAGGCCAGGGAAGGGGGCACCTGATGGGCTGGCCAGCACTTACCTAGCTGCCTTGCAGGAACAGAATGTCAGCGGCCGGTGGGAGTTCACCTGCCAGCACGGGGAGCAGGAATGCAAGCTCAACAAGGTGGAGGTGAGCGGCCCCCCGGGAACCTGAGCGGTGGGGGGCACGGAGGCTGGGGGGCCTGCCCATCGTTGAAAAGGGCTAAAGCCAGGCTCAGAAGGGACTGGAAGCAGCCCCATCCTCTGACTCTTCAATCACCTCTTCATTCGCCGCTTCATTAGGGAACATCCGTGATCACTCCCAGAATGGTCTAGGGCTACCCTGGATCTGCTTTCTGCCCTTGCCTATCCACCCACTATCCCACAGGCCTGCCTGTGGGACGAGCTGGAGAAGGACGCAGCCTTCCTGACCATTGTCTGCATGGAGGAAATGGATGACATGGAGAAAAATCTGAAACCGGTGAGCAGCACCCCTCACTTGGCCCTGGGTTGGGAGACCCTGATCTTCCCTGTCCCCAGACAGACCCAGGTTCAGGTCATGACCTGACCACCACTCTCTGTGTAGCCCCAGGAAAATGGCCTACCCTCTGGAAGCCTCCGATCTCTGAAGCAAGGGAACAAAGATCTTTGGGAAGCATGAGTAGATCAAGGAGGGCTTCCTGGAGGAGGTGCCTCCGAGCTGGGCTTGGATGAACAGAAACATGCAGGGACATAGATGATGATCCTCACCTGGGGTATGGAGATGGCAGGACAGGCCCGCCTGCTTCTCTGGAGGTTTATGAAAAACAACTCCCAGTGGAGTGACTCATTGACACCGATAGCTTATTCATTCATCAAACATCTGGACCACCCAAAAGGCTCACCCTGGGACACCCCCAGCAGCCCTGCAGAGTCATAGCAGGGCCAGAGGCGGGCAGAGGAGGAGGGAGCACTGGGAAGATTCTGGGGAAAAAAGTGGAAGGGCATTCCTAGTGGAGGGAATAGCACGGATGGAAGCTCTGTAAGGGGTCTGGGGCTGCGGTCTTCTGAGTCTGGTCTTCTGAAAAACAAGAGCAGCCTGAGCCCCTGCCTTGGGGGCACCCACTCAGGTAAGTGTTAAGCATGTGCTGTGTATGCTGTGGACCCGACTGTCTCCTATTGCCCGGGAGGTACAAGCTTGGCCCCAGCAGCGGGGGAGGGTGGGGGGGCGGGGGGGCTGCTGGAGGAGGGAACACTGGGGAGACAACGCCTAGGAAGCTGAGGCAATGCTCCCGCTCACCAGGCACCCTTGTCCACCCACAGTGCCTGCAGATCTATGCCCCAGAGGTGTCCCCGGACACCATCATGGAGTGCGCATTGGGGGACCGTGGCATGCAGCTCTTGCATGTCAATGCCCAGCTTACTGAAGCCCTGCAGCCGCCCCACGAGTATGTGCCCTGGGTCGTCGTCAATGGGGTAAGAGTTCTTACAGCCCTCGCTCTGGCCACCGGGCCAGCACCAGCATGACGGGTGTGCCCTCTGGCAGGAGGCCAGCCATGGGGCCATTTGCCACCCTTCTGGGCCGGGCATGGGTTGGCCGGGGGCGGGAGGCAAAGGAGACTGTGTGACTTCCTGTCTTGCTTTCTGCAGAAACCCCTGAAAAATCCAAGTCAGCTCCTAAGCCTCGTGTGCCACCTGTATCAGGCAAGCCGGAAGGGGAACGGAGGGATCCACTGGGGGCAGGGGTGGGCAGCGGCTGCTTTCAGGACCCCTAGCTCACGGCCCTCTCCTCCAGGGCGAGAAGCCAGACATCTGCCAACCTGTGGCCAGCTCCCAGAGGGAAGTCTGCTTCAAGTGACAGCTGGTGCCCCGGGAAGGACCTGCTAGAGGAAGAGCAAGAGCGCACCTGTCCCTGCTTGTCTGGTCCCCGACTCTCAGCAGCCCCTGCCTACCATCCAGATAACTTCTACACATTCCACAAAGCCCAGACTCAGACTCCTGCCCCAAGATCAAACATCTCGCCCCACTGAGAATGGTGCTACATTGAAACGAGTTTAATAAACTCTTCTGGATTTTGTGATTCATTTGATAAGTAAACAAATTCCCCCTGGACCACGACACACTGCTGGGACCCTCCTGAGAAGGCCCCTTTCTCGGGGAGGCAGAAGCCGACAGGCACTCCTCATCCCACGGGGAGCAGATATGGGCCAGAGGGAGGCACCAGGGCTGGAGGAGCCCAGAGAGGGAGTGAAGGCTCTGCTGAGGGAATAGGAGCACAGGGGTTGGGGTTTTGAAGGGTGACTAGGAGTTCATGAGGCAGAAGACATACTCAATAATCCAACAAACCCTAACTACTCCCTTTTGCGGACCCCACACTGGGTGATAGGAGTTGAGCCAGAAGATGGAGCTGGGGACCTTGGCTGGGAGTTTCAAAGAATGTGTTCACTGGTGGTGGGGGATGGGTCACAGTGTTCCAGGAAAGAGGAACAGAGTGCACAAAAGACAACCCAGCAGCAAAATCTGAAGCTAGAATGTGGGGCTGAGACATCTGAGAACACCAGGGCATGTTATGGGATACTATTAAAAAAAAAATCATGATTCTTAAACTGATCTAGAATGATTACTGTCAAAGATTTTATTTAATCCATGACTAATGAGGAAAACTGGTCAAATGTTTCAAAGAACAGATAGATTTATAAATGAGAAATCTTGAAATGATGGTGCAAAGAGAAACAAAATTGACCCACTTTTTCACAAAGCAGTAGGGGCAAGGGTGGGGGTAGCACTTTCTTCACTCACAGATTTTTTTTTTAATTTTTTTAAAGATTTTATTTATTTATTTGACAGAGGTCACAAGTAGCAGAGAGGCAGGCAGAGAAAGAGGGGGAAAGCAGGCTCCCCGCTGAGCAGAGAGCCCAATGTGGGGCTCAATCCCAGGACCCTGAGACCATGACCTGAGCCGAAGGCAGAGGCTTTAAACCACTGAGCCACCCAGGTGTCCCATTTTTTTCAAATTTTAATAATAGGTTTTATTGGGGGTAGCACAGTCGGTTATGTGCCCAACTTGATTTTGGCTCGGGTTGTGATCTCCAAGTCATGAGATCGAGTCTTGCTTTGGGCTCCCCGGTCAGCAGGGAATCTGCTTGAGGTTCTCTCTCCCTCTCCCTTTGCCCCTCCCACCACTCTCCCTCTCTCAAATAAACAAATAAATCTTTGCCCTCCCCCAAAAGAATACATTTTCCTTAACCTGATACAAATCTGATACATTATCATTTCAATCCGTAGGCAATACGAAAAAACTTAATGAAAGACTCCTCATTCTTTTTTTCTTCCTAAGTCTTTTTCTCATACTAAGTCCTAACTGCTGTGTATTTTATAGCATCTCTCAACTCAGATTAACTACACTGCAGGTGCGCACGAGCCCAGTGGGTGACTGATTATCGTGAAGGGCAGGAAACATCACTGCCCCCATCCTGGCCTCTGCAGCGAGACTCCTGTAATAAAGATTAACAAGAGAAAGACAAATTTAATAACATGCGTACGTCATGAATACATGGGAAATACCCACTAAAACTGGGTAAACTCCCCAAAGTGGCCAAAGCCACCACTTTAATTTTTTTTTTTAGATGTGATCTATCAAATAAATAAATAAAATCTTTTAAATAAATAAATAAATACCATCCTCAGCTAAAGCAAAAGAAAGGGGGGGGTGTTCCCAGCTTTATTGAGGTATAATTGAGAAATCTGTATATATTTGAGGTCTACGGTGTGATGATTGGGTATGTGTATATCCTGATCAATTACACCACCAAGTTGACGTCCCTATCAGCTCACACAGCTACCTTTTCGTGTGTATAATAAGAACACTTCAGAGCTCTTGGCTTAGCTATTTTCAAGTATACAATATGATACGGTTACCTAGAGTCACCCTGCTGTATGTTGGCTCCTCAGAAAGCACTCCTCTTATAATAAAAGTTTGTACCCTTTAACCAACCCACTTCCCTGATTCCCACTGTCCCCGGCAGCCAATGTTCTCCCGTTTCTGTGAGTCTGTCCTTTAGATTCCACACATAAGTGAGATCACATAGTATTTGCCCCTCTCTGTGTGGCTTATTCCCAGCATAATGTCCTCCAGGTTCCTCTCTTGTTATAATTAGCTGGATTTCCTTCCTTTTCTTAACGGCGGAGTAACATTTGAGTCGACCCCTTTTGTTCCAAGTCATCTCAAAGGAAGACCTCCCTTGGCAGGTCTCACTGGATTTGCCCTGGTTCTCTACACAAGGGCAGCAGGCATCCAGTTGGGTTTGCTGGAAGTTTCCATAAGGAATTTCAAGTTTGGACTCTTGAAAACCTCTAACATCCGTTCACTCCAGGTAAGAAACTTCACCACGCCACCGGGTTTCATCTGCAGTATCTCTTCCTTCTGGAAAATTCCTCTACTCTGGACAGCCCTAAAACAGCCCAAGAATCTTGGTTGACCAGGACCAACCTGTAAGACTGACCCTGCCAGCCAGGCACAAGCCAGTTTTCCTGTGAGGATTTTGTAAGCATTAGTTCCCAAAAGCCGAACTTAGTTTCTCGAAATTGGATGGTCAAATCACGTATATGGATAAAGCGCTTTCGGCTTCAGGAGGATCCTAATTCTAACCCCTCCCCCACCCGCAGCACCTTGAGAGTGGACTGGATTTTGTTACTTGATTCCAAAGAGCAGAGAAAGGGAAAAAGAATAACTGAATGGGGGCGCCTGGTGACTCAGTGGGTTAAACCTCTGCCTTTGGCTCAGGTCATGATCTCAGGGTCCTGGGATCAAGCCCTGCATCAGGGAGCCTGCTTCTCCCTCTCCCTCTTCCGGCCATTCTCCCTGCTCATGCGTGCTCTCTCTCTCAAATAAATAAATAAAATCTTTCAAAAAAAAAAAAAGGAGACACTCCATCTCCGTAGGACTCTCTCCAAAAACCCAGAACACCAGCCCAACCATGAGAAAACATCATCCCAACCCAGACTGAGGGACATTCTACAAGATATCTCACCAGTACTCCTCCAAAGTGCCAAGTCAGGAACAACAAGAGAAAATGGAGAAAGTTTCACTGACCGGAGGAAACTAACTTAGCAGGATCCTGGCTGAAGGAACAATTTAAGGAATACCTGGAATTATGACTAACATGATACTATTCTTCTTTTCTTTCTTAAGATTTTATTTATTTGACAGAGAGAGAGAGAAAGACAGCGAGAGAGGGAACACAAGCAGGGGAGAGTGGGAGAGTGCGAAGCAGGCTCCCAGCTGAGCAGGGAGCCTGATGCGGGGCTCGATTCCAGGACTCTGGGATCAGGACCTGAGCCGAAGACAGATGCTTAATGACTGAGCCACCCAGGTGCCCCAAACACGGAACTATTCTTGCCGCAAATCAGCCAAGGCTCCTCTAGGAATCTGACAGATAGAAATGTACCACAGACAGCAAGGGCATTAACCAAACCCCCTTTAGATGAACTGATTGGGATAATTATGCCTGCAAAACCCTTCCTGGAATATCACCTATTATCACATTCACATTCTATCATACTGACAAGATCTACCCGCGCTGGAGGCAGGCACGCAGGTGAACACCTGCGGTAGAAACCTTGGGGCCATCCTAGACTCCTGCCTCTCACGCCTCCTGATGTAGAAAAAGATGACCGACTCACACAGTGAGAAGACCTTTCTGAATTACAGATCAGTATATGGGCAAAGAGAGTTTATGGCTCCAATTCTAAAAATTTTCAGCCATTGGGGCGCCTGGCTGGCTCAGTTGGTAGAGCGTGCGACTCTTGATGTCAGGGTTGTAAGTCAAGTCCCATGTTGGGTGTGGAACCTACTTACATAAATAAGTAATTAATTAAACAAAATAAAATAATATTTCAACCACGGGAGAAGACAATACACAGTGAAGGCAAGGTAAAATTTAGAATTTGATTTGGGGAACTTGATTGAAAATGTCAATGGTTTGAATATTTGATTAAATAGGAGGGCAGGGGGCGCCTGGGAGGCTCAGTTGGTTAAGCTTCTGCCTTTGGCTCAGGTCATGATCTCAGGGTCGTGGGATCAAGCCCCACATGGGGCTCTCTGCTCAGTGGGGAACCTGGCCCCCCACCTCTGCCTGCCTGTCTGCCTGCTTGCTTGTGATCTCTGTCTGTCAATAAATAGATAGATAGATAGATAGATAGATAGGAGGGCAGGAGCCTGGCTGACCCAGTCAGTGAAACATTGACTCTCAGTCTCAGGGTTGTGAGTTCGAGACCCAATTACAAAACAATACTGGATTACTTATTGTTTTTTATTTTATTTATTTATTTTATTTATTTATTTAAGAGAGAGAGCTTGAGCAGGGGGAGGGGCAGAGGGAGAGAGGAGCAGATTCCCAGCTGAGCAGGGAGCAGGAGGTGGGGCTAGATCCCAGGACCCTGGGATCATGACAACAACCTGAGCAGAAGGCAGATTCTTTTTTTTTTTAAGATTTTATTTATTTATTTGACAGACAGAGATCACAAGTAGGCAGAGAGGCAGGCAGAGAGAAAGGAGGAAGCAGGCTCCCTGTTGAGCAGAGAGCCCGATGCGGGGCTCGATCCCAGGACCCTGAGATCATGACCTGAGCCCAAGGCAGAGGCTTAACCCACTGAGCCACCCAGGTGCCCCTAATCTGTTACTTATTTAACCAAAATGACAACAAAAGATTTTAAAGACAAAAACAGTAAGTTCCAAAGTTAGGGGTGAGGGGAAGGCTTAGCTCTTTTAATATTGAGGAGACTCAGTTTTCCCAAGTAATCAAAGAACTCTGAGCAACAGCATTTAGGTAAAACATAGAGAATCTTTGTTTTCCGCGTGAATCACTCAACAGGTAAAGAAAGGCCTTTTACCATAATCCAAGATAATGTCATTCTTTTAACAGAGAAAGCAGATCAAATTCTAGTCTGCACAGTTACACTTGATATTGAAGCTCATTGTTACAACCCTTATGATAAATCCATGTGATCTGCATGACCTTGCCCGCACAAGATAAAATTTTCTCTTTCTCTTTCTCCCTCTCCAACTTTCTCTACCTGCTCAGATTTTGGTCCTTTGTTTTCCTCATTCTTATTTTGAACCAGTCTTTAAATACCCTTAAGTTAAGACAATATGGGGTGCCTGGGTGGCTCAGTGGGTTAAAGCCTCTGCTTTCGGATCAGGTCATGATCCCAGAGTCCTGGGATCGAGCCCCGCATCAGGCTCTCTGCTCCGCGGAGAGCCTGCTTCCTCCTCTCTCTCCCTGCCTGCCTCTCTGCCTACTTGTAATCTCTGTCTGTCAAATAAATAAATAAAATCTTAAAAAAAAAAGTTAAGACAATATTACTCTCCTTCCACCCTTCATATTTCCTTCATTTCCTACCAAAACACACCCTATTTTCCTTGCATATTTTATGAGTTTTTTTCCTGTACCCTGATTAGTAATAATAGTTTCATTTTCTTATATTGATTCGAATATATAACACTTATTTCCAGTAAAACCAGGAAGCCAGCAATTGTAAACTGCAGACATGCCGACATTCCGCCATAGGTCAGCAAATCTTTGAGTCCACAGTTTAGTCATTCCTGAAGGCATATGCTTTCTTACAGTGCAATCTTTCAATGTGTCAGGGGCCCCTGGGTGGCTCAGTCAGTTAAGCAACTGCCTTCGGCTCAGGTCATGATCCTGGGGTCCTGGGTTCGAGCCCTGCGTCTCCCTGGTCAGCGGGGAGTCTGCTTCTCCCTCTCCCCCTCCCAGCACCGCCCCAACCCCCCACTTCCGGCTCATGCTCTCTCCCTCTCTCTCTCAAATAAATAAATAAGATCTTAAAAAATTTTTTTTTCGAAAAAACAGTATTTCAATGTGCCAAAGGACACATTCACAAACTAACCAAATATCTTTTAGTCCATCTGTAAAAATCAAGAAGCCAAAGGAGACAAACTTCAACTCATGTTTAGTAAGTATGTTTCAGCATTTTATCTTATCTGGAAAGGACCAGATATTCAACGATTATCCATCATCTAACTTAGCCAAACTTCAAGGTTCCAAGTTTCCCAAAGGATTTGGCAAACTATTTTTGAGCCGACTTTTTTTTTTTAAGATTTATTTATTTATTTATTTGACAGACAGAGATCAAAAGCAGGCTGAGAGGCAGGCAGAGAGAGGGGAGTGGGGGAAGCAGGCTCTCTGCGGAGAGCCCAATTCGGGGCTCGATCCCAGGACCCTGGGATCATGACCTGAGCCGAAGGCAGAGGCTTAACCCATTGAGCCACCCAGGTGCCCCCCCCCCTTAGGATTTTATTCTTAAGTAATCTCCACACCCAACGTGGGGTTCGAACTCACAACCCCAAGATCAAGCGCCACTCCTTCTGCCGACTGAGCCAGCATAGAGTAAATAGTTTAGTTACAGACCAGACGGTCTTTGTTGCAATCACTCATTGTGGTGAGAGAGGAGACAATACAGAAACGAATGGGCAAGGTTCTGTTCCAATTATAGCTTTATTTATGGATTCAAAAATTTGATTTTCATATAATTTTCATGTCGTAGAATATTATTCTATTTTCCCCCAACCTTTTGTCAACTAAGTAAAGGAGGCAAAACTGAAAAGGAACAAATGTTTCTTTTGGGGGCTCAGAATTACAGTTTGGGAGCCCAGATTCCAGAGTAACCAGAAAAGTGTCTCCTTCATGGAGGGAAAGGGTTTTTATGAGAAAGAAGGAAGGGGGTAATTACCTGATTTAGATAAAGAAGAAAGAAACCCTACTAATTTGATGCTGACTGATGTTGGAAAGTTGTTAGGGTTTGAAGCTCACAGCCAAGAAGGAATTCTTGAGACATCTTTGGTGCAAAAAGGTGGTTTTATTACAGCAAGAGGACAGGACCCGGGGGCAGAAGGAGCTGCACTGTGGTCATAAGGAGTGGCCGGATATATACTTTCAGGTTGGGAGGGGGTTAGAGAGAGCGTAAGTCTCTAAGCAATTCTGGAAGCAAGGTTTCCAGGACCTCCAAGGGGCTAGCTCTTGTTGGGAAAAGATCATTTATTACCGTCTAGTAAAACCTGAGTCATGAGAACCTTCCGAAGCTTATCGATGGTGTCATATGCTTGGGGGATGATTGCCAACATGTATCTTGGAGGGTAGAGATAAAGGAAGTTTCCAGAGGAATTTTTATGTTAAAGTAGACTGACAGGATCCTGGAGGTCAGGTTAATGACCCTTAATAATTTGCCCCTAGCAAAATATTATCATCAAGGCAGCTGAATCCCTAGAGGAATGTCACTTTGCCTGTTTCAAGGACTTGTCAGTGGGCTATAGGTAGTAAGGAAATTAAATTTTCTTTTGCCTTTGTTTCCCACATCACTGACCAGCTGAGTCACTTCTGATTATTAAAATTTTATTAGTGCTATCAAATGAAACTGCCCCTGATATTATTAACTTTACTTCTCCATATGATCCCAATACCAATTGCTCTGTTGAAATTTTATGAGCAACTGCTTGTAAAATTATTGCTGCTTCTGGCCAGTTCATGAGCTCATCCGTTGTAAAGGAAACTGGGTCTTCAAAACGGATTCTCTTATGTCCAGAAATTTTATACTATTTCACACATTTAAAAAAATATAAGAAACATTTTTACCTCTTGAACCTCACAAGAACAGCAACGGGATTTGGACCTCTGGCTGCAGTTTGCGACACCCTAATTCCCTGTAAATAACGCATGGTCTCCATGGAAACTCCTGTTTTCTGCTACAGGAACACGGGAGGTAAAGTAGGGATACAGCCGTTTGCAGAGGTGCCTGTGGGGTAAGTTAATGCACGCAACGTGCCCAGATCAGCGCCTAGCGTTTTAACTATTTTGGAACCGAGGTCAGATACCCAGCTAAACGTCAACGGCTGGGCCCGATTCTACGCGGCCGTGGGCGCAGCCAAACCGTAACCCGCCCCGACTTCCGTGACTCTTTGCGAGATTAGACTTCCGCCGGGGGTGAGCCGCCGAGGCCGCAGCTCAGATCCCTTCTTTAGAAATCCGGAAGAATCGGAAAATCTGGAGGGCAACTAGTCTGGAGGGAGCAAGATTGGCCACCTCCACAGGGGAGGCGGGACAACAGGCGGTCGCTGGAGTAAGGCTAGCCTGCGATTGGTCAGTGCTGTATTGGGCTGGTTGGTTAGAGTCCGGCGGCGCTTGTCCATAGGCCGGCGCAGAAAGGGGCGGGGAAACGAGGTGGCGAGGCGGCCATTGATCCGTGCGTTGTGGTGAGACGCTTATTTGCGATTGGCCCGTAAGTGGGGAAGGCAGCGTTTGGCCTCGTTCAGCGATTGGCCCGGGGATGGGATGTCGGCCTTTTATTGGCTACTGCCTCTCGAGCCCGGCAAAGTGGAGCGCCGAGCGGTCAGCGATCGGCTGGCGAGGGCTGGAGCGGGCGTGCAGACCGCGAAGACCGCGTGCGATTGGCCAGCGCCGGGAGGGCATCCCCGGTGCGGGGTCCTGCGGCGCGGTGGGCTATGGCTTCCGGCGGCTGGCGCTGGCTGCGCGCCCTGCGGGCCGTGGGGCAGCCCCTGTTCCAAGGCCGTGCTCTGCTCGTCACCAACACGCTGGGCTGTGGTGTTCTCATGGCGGTCGGGGACGGTGTGCGCCAATCCTGGGAGGTCCGCGCCCGGCCTGGCCAGAAGTTCAACCCCCGGCGCTCAGGTGAGCAAGTCTGGAGCCACTGGCCCTTGACCCCGGGGGACCTTTGAGCCCAATCTCAGAATCGGAGACCCCTGACCTGTGGCCTCAATTCCCGGCGGGACCCTTGACATGGTGTGCATCCAAGACCCTCATAGCCCACGCTCGGGTCTCCGTCCCTCCTCCTCACCCCGGGGTCTCAGTCCACCTCAGGTCTCCATTTCCTTCTACTTCCTGGTCCCTGTCCCCTCCGGGCCCCAGTGTCCGCCCACCCCCTCGTCTGCTTCCCTTATTCCAACACTGAGACCAAGCACTGAGCACTGGAAACTGCACCAAGGACAGTCAAGGGCTCAGCGTCTGGACCCAGCCAGCCTGGGATTGTGCCTTGGCCCCACACTTCCCAACCTGTTGTGCCTGTTTCCTCCTCCGGAAAGCAGAGCAGTGGTAGAACCCGCTCACAGGGGATGAGGAGAGAAAACGGGAGAGGAGCCACTGGAACGGTCCCTGGCAGTGGGGCTTGTAATGGAAGAACTTACAGGTGGGCTCGGGGAGGGCTTCAGGTTTATCAGGGAGGGAGGGTGCCTAGGGACGGCATGGACTGGGGACTTGCTGGCCTGGCCTGACTCTTGAACTGCTCTCAGCGAGCATGTTTGCAGTGGGCTGCAGTATGGGTCCCTTCCTGCACTACTGGTACCTCTGGCTGGACCACCTGCTCCCAGCGTCTGGCCTCCCTGGCCTCCCAAACGTCCTCAGGAAGGTCCTCATCGACCAGCTGGTGGCCTCTCCCATGCTAGGCGTCTGGTACTTCTTGGGTAAGGAGCCTTGTGAGCTTGCCCCCCACCCCCATGTCAGGAGGGGCAGAGCCAGCTTTGTGTTAAGAGGGGTACTGAGGGGCACCTGGGTGGCTCAGTTGGTTAAGCGACTGCCTTCAGCTCAGGTCATGATCTCGGAGTCCCAGGATCGAGTCCCGCATCGGGCTCCCAGCTCTATGGGGAGTCCGCTTCACCTTCTGACCTTCTCCCCTCTCATGTTCTCTCTCTCTTTCTCACATAAATAAATAAAATCTTTAAAAAAAAAAAAAAAAAGAGGGGTGCTGAGTTGGCATTTCTGATAGGCCTCTTCTGTGTGTGTGCATCTGGACTGGGTGCTGGGTCACAGTAGCGCCAGGACAGACCTACTGGAGGCAGTTATGAATGGCAGAGTCGGACAGTGGTGCTTTGTGTAGGAGGGATGAAGCGGTGTTGGGTGGGGCTGCCCTGGGCAGTGGTTGGGATTACTGTCCAGAGGAGAGGCCACTCAGCTGAGACTTGAAGAAGGAGCCAGCAGGCATGAAGAATGGCCCATGCAAAGGCCCTGAGGCTGAAAGAAGAGTTGCTGAGGCTAGGGTTGATGGGGTACAATCATCCAGACCTTGGCTCTGAGAAGAGTGTCAGCCCCGCCCCCCTAAGCTCAGTTTCCTCCTTTGTGAAAGAAAGGAAATAAAACAGCCTCAGCCTCAGGAAGGGTGCATCTACCTTGGGGTGCCTGTGTGTCTGTCTGTTTGTTTGTTTGTTTTTAGAGTAAGGGAAGTGGGAGGGGCAAAAGGGAGAGGGAGAGAGAGAATCCTAAGCAGGCTCCATGCCCAGTGCAGAGCCCAACTTGGGGTCAGTCCCAGGACCCTGAGATCATGACCTGAGCCAAAAACCAAGGGCCAGTCGCTTAAACTACTAAACCATCCAGGTGCCCCTAAGGGGGTGTGTGTTTATTTCTGACCTCTCCCTCACTGGAACAAACGTGTTCTGCCTTGTTCCTCCACACCAGCCACTCTGCTGTGTGTGGCCCTTTCCACCACAAGGCCTTTAAACTTCTTGGTCTGTCTGCCTGGGACACCACTGTCCCTCAGGGCTCCTGCCCCATCTGCTCCATCACCTATACTCCCCAGCCTCTGACACTTAAATTTCTTGGTCTCCTTCCCAGGCCTGGGCTGCCTGGAGGGCCAAACCCTGGATGAGAGCTGCCAGGAGCTGCGGGACAAGTTCTGGGAATTCTACAAGGTGGGCCCCGCCCACCCCTTCACTCCCTTTCCCCACCCTTTACAGCTCCCCCGCTCCCCCCGCCCCCCAAGGGCCCAGTCCCTCACCGCACTCCGCCCCGTCCCTGCAGGCCGACTGGTGCGTTTGGCCAGCAGCCCAGCTGGTGAACTTCCTCTTCGTGCCCCCGCAGTTCCGAGTCACCTACATCAACGGCCTGACCCTGGGCTGGGACACGTATCTCTCCTACCTGAAGTACCGGGTGAGCTCGGTGGGTGGACCGGACACCCAGGGGGCTCCTCAGGGGCCACATGCGTAAACTCCAAGTGACAGTTCAGCTACGCTCTAGTGTGAGGTCCTCCTGGGCCTGTGATAATCTGCCAAGCACAGCAGGTGGGCGGGGAGCTGATCCCCAGCAGGGTGAACACCCAGCTTCTCTGCTGTTTGATGACCTTGGCCAGGTCACTGCTGCGTCTGTCCCACAAGACTGAGCCCAGGCAGAAGACGGGTGAGGACTCGCTTGGGTGAAGAGGAGTCCACAGGGGTGGACTGGGTGTGTGACCAGACCCCTCCTGCACGGACAGATCCGGGGCCATCCACCCCTGGCTGTGTGGCCCTGGGCACCGTGCGGACTGAGCTGTCCCAGCCCTCCCCAACTGGATGCCAGACAGGGCGAAACTAACTGAGCACAACAGGCCTGGTCCCGGCCCCTCCCCAACCCCTGGGCATCTGGCTGGGCTGCCCCTTCCAAGCCCAGTATAAGACCTCAGTTTCCCCATCTGGAACACAACCGTGAAGATGGTCATCCAGGAGCCCCTTTCACCACAGGCCCTCCGTGAACCAGTGACAGAGGTGTTCCCATCCGCAGCACCTGGCCCAAGCCAGCCAGTCCCAAGCCCCAACCCCTCAACACTGTTAGGAGCTGGGCGCTGGGCACAAGGCGGGGACACAGCGAGTTAGCCCCCAGAATCCAGAGCCTAAATCAAGGCCCGGTGGCCTCCAGTCTCATACTCAGGTCACAGACTGTAGAAATTCTATTAAATTCTCTCGCCATTGCAATTCCTGTGGGTGACCAAGGCCACTGTGGCCAGCTGGCACTCATAGGGACACAGTGTCATCCATTCGCTTTATTGGGTGTGTGTAGTGTTGTCATGACATCTCCTGGGGATCTGGGGGGCACATTTGACACTCATGACGTCAGAACAGGTCTGGTGTTGGGTGGGGGGAGTCCCAGGGTGGCGAGTACCCACAGCAGCCCTCACCTCCAAATAAGGGTAAAACGTAGGGGGTGAGGAACCAGGCAGGCCATTACCTGGCTCTGGCCCACCCCGTGGTCCATGCGGAGACCCCCCCCCACAGTGGCCTTGGCCCACCAAGTCACAGCCGACAGGTTTGCTGACCTGACTACCTCCCCTCACCCAATCAGCCTGCCCTGGGGGGGGGTCATCGGGCCCCCTCTGCAAAACTGGTAACTGTTGATAGGGGTGAATTTTTAAAAAAGGTGGGGTCTTGAGAGGAGGGGGAGCGGTGAGTTCACAGGGCCACGACACGCCACAGCAGAGTGGGGACAGGGCTGTATGTACAGGGTGGGATGGGGAGGGGGTGGGTGGGGAGCCTGAGCCCCTGGGGGAACCTCTCCAATAAATAAATAAATAACTACGATAATAAATAAGGGTGGGGGCTAAGTTGGGGGTGGGGGTCTCACGCCCTGGGCCAGTGCGGGGCTGGATCGGGCCCAGGGGGTGGGCAGGGGTGGGGTCGGGAGGGGGCAAGGGCAGCTCTCAGCAGGCGCAGTCCTGGTGTGGGGGCGCCTGCTGGTCCGTGAGCTGTGGGCCCTGCTTGGCACCCGTGACTGCAGGGTCGGCCGTATCCAGAGACTCGGACATCTTCTCACAGATGACATCCACCAGGCGCTCAAAGGTCTGCTTGACGTTAATGTTGTCCTTGGCACTTGCCTCAAAGAACTCAAAGCCTGTGGGTGGGGAGGGGAGGGCTGAGGACCCCGGCCCCACCCCCACGCCATCCCAGAGACGCCTCTCAGAGGGAGGGAACATCTGGAGATTCCGGGCGCCAACCACTTGGTAGAGGGGCCAACAAGCCCTGTTTCTCATACTCTTTCCTTTGCTCTAAAACTGTCCCCTTCTCGTCTCCAGCACCCCCTCCCCCCGCAAGACCTATTATTCCCCTGCTCCTGCCACCAGCCAGATAGTGCGCACTGGCCCCTGGCAGCATCTGACACTCCCATCCACCTGGGCCCTCCCTTGCTTACACACCCTGTGGCTCCCAGTTGCCCTCGCAGGAGTCCCACATCTTCGCCATATCGTTCAGGCCCGGCGTGATCAGCCAGCTTCCCCCCAAGTGTCCCCTGTGTTCCAGCCATAGAAAATTACTTGCCAGAACACCCAGGATCTTCCCCACCTCCGGCCTTTACCTACAGTTTCCTCTGCCCGAGAGACCACCCTTTGCCTGAGCTCCAGATCCAGCTCCTGGCTCCAGGCCATTTGCAGAAAGTGTGAATTGTCTGGATTCAAATCCAGGCCCTGTCCTGGCTTTGCTGGGAGGTCTTAGGGGTGTCCCCTCCCCTTAGAGGGCCTCAGCGTCCCTTTCACAGCCTGTTGGTGTGCAGCCCCGCCAGGCACTCACCGAGGTGGTCCGCCAACTGCCGGCCACGCTCCGAAGACACCACCCGCTCATCCTCCATGTCGCACTTGTTCCCCACCAGCAGCACCTGGGCGTTGTCCCATGAGTACGTCTTGATCTGGGTTGACCTGGGGGAAGCAGTGATGAGTGGGTTAGGCCTGGGAAGATTCAAGTTCCACTAACCTCTGTCTCCCCCTCCCTCACCGCCCTCTAGCCCCCCCCACCTCCCAGTTATTGCTTGAACTTGGCAGGCTTGGTCCTTCCTCCTGGCCTCTGTCCTGCCAGGAACACAGTCCCACGGCTCCCTGATCTTCAGAAATCCCTCTCACGCAAGCTTGCCCGCCCTTCCCAGAGCCCCACCCCCCAGACACAAGACCTTCTCCCTCTGCTAATTCAGAAATTTCCCTAAAATGTATCATTAGTTTGGGCAGAAAGGTAAACATTTCTGTCCTTTCATCCAATACAAACTGACCTTATATTTTCTGCCCCTTCCCTGATTTTTTTTTTTTAGCCTATAAATTTTTTTTTTAACCTATACATTTACAGCGAGCTCCTTTATTCCCCTTAGTTGGAGCCAGTGCCACCATGTTTTTGTTATTACAGAGCAGGCCAGAATCCAGCTCCGAAGACCATCTGGGAGGGTGCGAGGCTGTGCTCACCAGTCCTGCACGGCGTTGAAGGACTCTTCGTTGGTAATATCATACATAAGGATAAAACCCATGGCTCCCCGGTAGTAGGCAGTGGTGATGGTCCTGTACCGCTCTTGCCCTGCTGTGTCCTGGGAGGAAGAAAAGACAGGGGTCAGAGAGGCCCCACACGTGAGCTCCTCAAAGTGGAAACCAACTCTGAAATTGTCCAGTCCAGTCGAGAACCGGAGAGGAACAGGGGCCAGCCCAAGGGCACAGTGGGTCAGGAAAGCTGGCTGGTAACCTACACGGAGAACATGGGGCTCAACCACCCTCTGGAGGCAGGTACCTACAGAATCATTCCGTCATTCATTCAACATACCTACGCGTTGACCTGTGTGTGTGCCACACCCCGTGCTGGGCACTGGGGACACAGGTGTTAACAAAATGGACAAGAATCACTGCCTCGTGGAACCAACTACCCAGTATAGGAAACAGACAATAAACGGAAGGAAGAAAAATGTATCCCGTGTTGGAGGGTGATGTAGACAGAGGAGAAAAATGAAGTTGGACAGAGAAGGCCGGGCATTGGGCGAGGGTATGGTTTTAGAAACTGAAGGGAGTGAGGAGGGAACCATGTGGAGATTTGGGGCAAGACAATCCAGGCCAAGGGCACACCAGGGGCCAAGGCGCTGAAGTGGGTCTGTGCCGGGTGCACCTGAGAAACCCTACGGAAGGTGCTTGCTCCTGTCCCAGAGGATGGGGTTGGGGCCAAGATCCTAATGAAACCTCATGCAGACTCACAAGAAAGAACATAAAGGGGGAAACTGAGGTACAGAGCTAAGTGATGCTCTCCATGACAGCAGGCAGAGGGGAGGACCCAGCCTTTGCTCCTTCCTCACTCCTGGAGAGCAGTGATGAGAAGAGGGCACTGTCTTCTGGGCCTCTAGCCCCTGATACATAGTAGGCACCTGATAAATGCCCAGTGTGTGAATGAATGAATTGAGACAGGAAAGAGGCAAAGCAGGGGCTGCTTTTCTGGGAAGGTAAACTGGTAAGAGACCGGAGCTCTCCAGCTGGACCCACCCAGATCTGCAGCTTGATCCTCTTGTCGTTGCGGTAGATGGTCTTGACCTTGAAGTCGATGCCCACAGTGCTGACGAAAGCAGGCGTGAAGGAGTCATCTGCATAGCGGAATAGGAAGGATGTCTTGCCCACACTGCTGTTGCCAATGATGAGGATCTTGAACATGTAGTCAAAGTTCTGGTCCGAGGACTCCTTCTGCCCATAGCGTGAGTCTGTGGCGGATGCCATCTGGGTGTGCAAGGTGTAGGTAAGCCTGAGGAGTCCCTTTCTGGACCCCAACTGCCCAAGCCCCAGGCACAGGGTGCAGAGAACTCCAGAGCTCTTGAGAGGCACTAGTGTTTATAGAGATTACCCTCATCTGGTCAGGAGCCCCAGTACCAATGGTGGGGTTCACAGCAAAGGGTGGGCCATGACCTTGAAAGGCCGGAAGTGTCAAGGAAGGAGCTCAGAGAGATGGGGATAGGGACACCCCTGTAGCCCCCTGCAGCACGCCTTTCCCCCCAGGTCCGGCTGTAATCCTACACTCTAAGGCTGAGCAGGTAGGGGTTGACTGCGGCCGGCCCCGCCCCCCATCAATCATTCATGTTGCTGAGAACGGAGCCGCGCGAGCCAAGTGCATACGCGTGTACGTTCCCGCGGGGATGTGCGTCGCAGCACCCCCTTCCCCCAGACTCGCAAGCAGGGAAAGATCGGGCTGAGACAGCTGGTCATGTGATAGGGGCGGGGCGTGCACACGCTCACGTGCACGCAGTAGGGAACAGACCCGTACACGCGTGTGCACATCAGAGTCGAATACACTCCGTGCACAGGAAAGAGACACAAACACTTGTCCTCACACCAACACACATATGCAAATTTACAAACCCACCCGTGCTCAAAGCCTCCTCCACCCATGCAGGCGTGTACACGTAACCCACGCGGACACGCATTCCCGTGCACGCACACGCACAGTCCATGCGTCTCCTTCCACCCGCGTGCGGCACGCACTCCCCGGGGTCGGGACACCCACAGGGTCACACGAGCATACCCCGGTACATAAGCAAATGGGATTGCACAGAGACCCGCTGGCACAGGCGGGCGCGCACACGCGTGTTCACACCACACGCACGCGCACGCACAGAGCCTCCCGCGCGCACAGCTTCCCGCAAGGCACTAGCCTCCCCTCCCCCTCCGCCGCAGAGGCCAGGAGTGGGGGGGTGGGGATGAGAAGCGGGCAGTTAGGGGGAGCCAGGGCCCTACCCCTACTAGGGCTGTGACCGCCGCATCCGTCCCCATTTAACCCTGGCCAGCCTCGTCCCCTACACCGGCAAGCCCATCAGTCAAATGAAGGTTATGTAGGTGTTCGGAGAGGCGGCGACCCAGGCCGCCCCGGAACTCACCTTGCCCTGCACCGATGCGGTCGTGACCCTAGCGGCAGCGACTTTTTGGCGGCGGTGGTGCCAGGGCCCCCTGCGTTGATGTGGGGCTGCGCGACAGGGGCAGCGGCGGCGGCAGCAGCGGCTCAGGCCCCTGCAGTCCGCGGTGACGTCCTGCAAAGAGTGAGGCGGGGCCTCACATGCAGATACAGCCGTGACGCCATCCTGGGGCGGAGCCGCGCCTGGAGAAGTAGCCGGCTGACGCACTGAGAGCCAGGAGGGGCGGGGTTCCTGCGCAGATTGACGCACGAATGGGGCGGGAGCCAGTGTGCTTATCCAGTAGCGCGCGGGGGAGGTGCCTACTTGCTCCGCCTCCTGCCTGTGTCAGGGAGGCGGGACTGAGTGCCAACCTCTCACTGGCTTAAACGCCCGAGCGAAGGACTGACTAGCCAATCAGAGATCACCACCTTTCTGTTCTTGTCCAATGATGGCTCCCAAGTGCTTGCGGGGATGAAGGGTTGAGGCCTTCACTGAGCCTGGGTCTTCAGGGGGCGTTCCCTTTCCCCGCCCCCTCCCACCTTTGGTGTGGGACTTCCGCGGTCCCCGCCCTGTTTTGGGTGCAACGACCTCTGGTTAAAAGCGCTCCCAATTCCCAATCTCAGGAAAGAGGAGCAGGCATCTGAGAGACGCTCCATGCCCCCTAATTATGGGTTCAAAATAAGGATAAATGAAGAAAAAGCGACGGTAGGGGTCAAGAGATACCCCTTGCAATTTCTGAGGTTTAAGATCTCCAAAGAGGACCGGATTGGTAGATGCCCGATCCTGTTTCTGAGATGAAAAAGAAGAAGAAAAAATTGGGATCAAGGGAACTAATTTCTAGAAAAGAAGGAAAGGGCTAATCGACACAAGAACCCCACCTCTCCCTGAGCCCCACTCTCCGGAGAAAAATTCGAAGATAATGCTGAAGTAGGGCAGAGAAACGGCTCACCTCCTAAATCCCCGCAAACCTGCAGGGAACAACAACGGGAAACCGGGAGGGTCTTAGCGAGGTTCAAAGACCCCAAAATAAAGATGGGGCTGGGAGATGCTTAACCGATCCTGGTTCCTGACTTAAGTGACAGGGATCCCATTCCCCCCATCCTGGGTAAACAAGACTCAGAGAGTGGAGACTTTGGGGGCTGAGGGGCTCAGTCGTTTATTTCCCCAAATCTTGAGGGGGGATATGTCAGAATGGCGGAGGGGGGCGGGAGAATGAGATCCTTACCCTCTTTTTGGATCTCTTTTTGGAGCGGGCAGGAGGAGCTTGGCCCCCAGAGAATCCTGATCTCCTTGCTTCCTCCCCAGGCGCGGGGCGGGGAGGGCGGGGGGTGTTCGTCCTGTTTATAAAAAGCTCTCCAGCTGCGGAGGCGCCCGGAGACCAGAATAACTTAGCGCCTCGAGCCCGCCTCCTCCCCTCGCCCCCTGGAAGTGCGGGACGTCCCTCGCTTTTCCGCAAGCGTTTGGGAAACCTATTTTTATTAAGGGTAACATTTTTGTCCCTCTCCTCCACTCGAGACTATAAAAGTATTAAGAACCTACTGCAGAGAATTAGAAAATTGAGAAAAACATGAAAAATAAACAAAAATAAATTCACCCCCAGTCTCCCCCTCCAGGGAAACCGGCAGTGGGTCGCGCCCTAAACACGGCTGGCCCAGGAACCCGCCCGCATCCCAGTGGAGGTGAGGACATGTAAGGCTGCTCAGCTTCCTCACTTGCCAAACGCTTGTTTTGGGGTTTGTACGTGGGTGGCACTCAGAAATACCTATTTTGGTGTCCCCCCCCCCAAGGGGAAAAGGCCTACAACAATGCATGTCAGTTGCTCAAAAGAGGGATTCTTTAAATTTTATTTTTTTTAATAAATTTTTTTAAATTTATTTATTTGTCAGAGAGAGAGGGAGAGAGAGAGAGAGCAAGCACAGGCAGACAGAGTGGCAGGCAGAGGCAGAGGGAGAAGCAGGCTCCCCGCCGAGCAAGGAGCCTGATGTGGGACTCCATCCCAGGACGCTGGGATCATGACCTGAGCCGAAGGCAGCCGCTTAACCAACTGAGCTACCCAGGCGTCCCTAAATTTTATTTTATTTTTTATGTATTTATTTGAGAGAGAGAGCACAAGCAGGGGAAGGGGCAGAGGGAGAGGGAGAAGCAGACTCCCCCCTGAGCATGAAGCCCCACACGGGGACCGATCCCGGGACCCTGGGATTATGGCCTGAGCCAAAGGCAAACCCTAAACCACCTGAGGCACCCAGGCGCCCTGGGATTTGTATTTTAAAGTAAAAATAATGAAAGGCCTTTATTGTTAAGAATCAACATTCCACTCTAGAATTAAAGACAGTTGAATGGGGGACTGTTGCGCAGGGGTGGACGCCAGAGCTGGTGAGAGAAAGGGATTAAACCCTTCTAAGTCCCATCCCACTCAGAGTAAAGCCCAGACTCCACCTCACAAACCACCCACTAGCCACCCACTTCCCACCAACTACGTCCCCATCTCATCTTTCTCCTCCAGTTAGCTCCCTTTGGTTCCAGGGGCAATCCTGCCTCAGGACCTTTCTACCTGTTGTTCGCGCTGCCTGGAGCACTGTTCCCCAACCTCCTTCTAAACCTGGCTCTCTCATCCCCTTCAGATCTCTGATGGACACCCACCTCCTTTCAGAGGTTCCAATTTCATGTCACCTCCTATCACATCATCATAGTTTTCCTTCCTGGCACATCTCCTATCAGAAATAATTACTTGAGAGGAGCCTGGGTGGCTCCATCAGTTAAGAGTCCCACTTGATCTCGGCTCAGGTCTTGATCTCAGAGCCTCGCATTGGGCTCCATGTTGGATGTGGAGTCTAATTAGAAAGAAAGAAAAAGAAAGAAAGAGAGAGAGAGAAATAATTATTTGACTTATTTATCCATTAGCCATCTGAGACCTCTGAGAGGAATTGGTGTCCCTAACACCTAGACCTGTGGACACAGTAAGTGCCCTGTGATGGTATGACATGTATGAATGAATGATTGGAGAGAGGGTAATTTTGGTCAGGGAGGTTAGGGCAGACCTCCCTGGAGAAGTTACATTGAGCAGGAACCTGAAGGAGAAGGAGCTGGCCAGAGGAAGAAGCAGGGGAACAATGCTCCAGAAAGGGGGAACAGCAAGGCGGCTCAGTGCCTGGCTCAGGACGCACTCTTCTCAGATGTTACCTGTTGCAATTATGTGATCCTCAAAAAGAGTCCATGTTACCCATGAAACAATAAAAGCTCAAAGGGGTTAAGAGACTTGAAATTGTCCATATCTATCTCTAGGGGATACCAAGGATGGTGTGGTGGGCGTGGACCAGACCTATGGGGATCAGGGTGTGGGGAGAGTAGTGGACATGAATTAAAAGAATCCTCGAGAACTTCTACTAGTTCCAGCCTGGGATGGGGTGGGGGTCAAAGAGGACTTTGCAGGGGAGCAGATGCTGAGCTGAGACCCAACGGGTGAGGATGAGGGTAGAGGAAGAGCAATCCAGGTGGTGGGAACAGTATGTGCAAAGGTCCTGAGTTGGGGCCACAGCTTGGGATATGGAAAGCCACCAGCATGGGTGGAGTGCAGTCAATAAGAAGGAGATGGACAGATGCCTGTGGCCCAAAATAAAGGGACACATATGAAAGAAACAGGGAAATAAGGTGAAATGCTGAAGGCAGATGATCTACAGGGAGGTTATAGCAGAATTTTCTTTTCTTTTTTTTATCTGTTTGCATTATTTCCAAATTCTCTATAGTAAACACGTATTATTTATAACAAAAGGGGGAGGGAGAAAAATTATAAGTAAAAATCCCCTAAACCTCTGCCTTTTATTTTTTTTAAACTTTTATTATTTATTTTGGGGGGGTGTGTGTGCTTGCGGTGGGGAGGCAGGGCAGAGGCAGAGGGAGAGAGAGAATGTCAAGCCGACTCCATACTGAGCGTGAGCCCGACACGGGCCTCAGTCCTAGGACCCTGAGATCAGGACCTGAACCAAAATCAAGAGTCCCACGCTTAACCGACTGAGCCACCCAGACGCCTTTTAAAAGTCTGGAAGGAAATGCACTAAGTTTGTGACCCAGATGAATTTTAATTCTCCTTCTGTGGAATTTGATCATTACTTGTGATGATGCTGAATTATCAGTGGAATGGAATTATCAATGGAATTATTCAGGAATGAAGCCAGCTGTTCTTGAAGCGAGGGGCTGCTCCACGACTTGAGTCCCATTATAATTCTTCAGGCACGGGAGGAGAGGCCGGTGGGGGAGATACTGAGGCTTCTGGAAGCGGGAATAGAACAGGATACTTAAGCAGAGACGCACGCCTTTTTTTGTGGCGGGCGAGGAAAGCCCCTCCAGCGCCAGCCGGAAGCCTGAGGAACAGCGAGTAAGGCAAGGAGAATCCCGGGGTTCACCCCGCCTCCCCTTCGCACCTCCCTCCGCCAGGGGGCGCTGCTAGCTAATGTCCTGCTCCTGGCCACATCGCCTTGACCAGGCAACATGGCCTATTGGCACTCAGTTTCCCCATCCCTGAGGTGAGCATGGTATTAATTTTGGGTAATAGGGCTTATTTAAACCCAGAGACATGTCCAAGGCCCCCACGTTTCTAAGATATTTCAGAAAGGTCACAGACACCACCCTCCAGCCACAATTTACCCAAGTACAAGGATCAGGCCGTAGAGGAGAAACTGAGGCCCAGAAGGGGCTATGACTGGGAAGAAAGCCTCAGAGGTCTCCTTCCCCCTATTGGGAGTCTGGGGGCAGCCTCAGAAACAGAGACCTGCCGGGGGAGGTGTGGCGAGAAGGCTGTGCTTTTGTTGCTGTTCTAGAAGAGGGAGAAAGTGGGAGAGGGACCCAGCAGGGAGTCCTGGGACTCGGGAACAGAACCAGAGACCCCCAAGACAGAAACTACAGTGACTTAGAGCAAGAACCCGTACACAGGCAGCCACAATCTAAGTCAGTCTTGAGAGACAGTTTCCGACATAGAGCTCTGTCTTTCCTGACCCTTCCTGCTCCGCATCAGAGCTCTTGAGCCAGGTTCGGCTCTGGACAAAGCTTTGGTGCTAAAAATTCTCCAATTCAAGTTTCCATTCTCTCGCATGGAGCTGCCTGGCAGATGAAGGGGAGGTACGTGGGGTGGGGGGCAGGTAGGTCTCCTGGGGGCTGACTCGCCACCACCTAGTGCAGGGCAGCCCTAGAAGCACACAACAGGCGCGAGCCTGGCACATAGTAGGTGCTCAATAAATACGGGATCAAGACTGAAAAGATAAAGTGATGGCTGTGCCTCCAGAATGACCGCTGGAGAAGGTGGACAAGGGGCCTGGTAGACACCCTCTTTCCACACCGAGGGTGGAAGCCCGGGAAGGAGATCCCAAGGGTGCTGGAAGAGGCTGCCTGCAGTCCAGCCCCTTGGAGAGCTCTCTCGTCAAAGCCCGGGGTCAGACTGGACCCCAGCCAAGTGCCTCCAATTTGATCCTAAGGTCTGCCTCTAACTAAAAGCCTGGTTGTCTCCCTTGGTGGGGAGGGGGGGTGGAAGTGGGGGAGGCAAGGCAAGGGCCACCTGGGACCTCTTTCTGGAAGGTCCACTCATCCGCCAGGAGCCATTAGGTGCCAAAGGGCTCAGCCATCACATTGGCCTCATGGGTCCACGCAGGGCTTGCCCCCAGTCCTCTGGTTATCCAGGAGTAGGGCCCCAGGGTCTGGGCTGGCTTCTGGGGCCGGAAGCTCAGTGTCAGGTGACTCCGAGACCTCTGTGTCTAAAGCTCCTTCCTCCTCCTCCTCTTCTTCTGCCTCCTCCAGAGTCAGCTCAAAGCGGAATCGGTCAGGGCTCCCCTGCTCGGGGCTGGTGAGATCCACAGGACTGCGGGGGATCTTGCTCTGGTACCACTCACGGTTGTCCTCCAGCGTGTCCAGCAGGTCCTGTGCATCTGGGTGCACCAGATCAGCCCACGTCTCCCACAGTGGGTGTGCAATGTAGTCAATGAAACCCACCTATGGGTTGATAGGGGGGGGTTAGCTGTGTGGTGAGTCATCATGGAATCTAGACCTAGAACAGCCTCCAGGCCTTTGCCCAGCTTGTTCCCTCTGTCTGGAATCCCATTTCCCAACTCCTACTCATCCCTCAAAACCCTCTTCAAACAACCCTTCCTCTAGGGATCGTCCCTGGCCCCTTCTGGACTCCCCTAACTACTAAATCTGTCCTTGTATCCCAGCTCTGACCCCCACATCACCCAAAACGGACATTTCCAAACTCCACGAGGGCAGATCCCTCCCCCTGCAGCCCAGAGAGAAAGCGTCCCAGGCCTGACTCCACCCAGCCCAGGGCAGACCTCACGCTGAGGCCACTCCCCTTCCCTGGCCAGCTGTGGTCAAGCCAGGACTCCTGGGGGTTGGTTCACCCACCATTTCCCTCCCCTTTCCCCCCTTGTCTGCTAGTGGTTCAGCCTGGGAACCCTCAGACCTGGGACTTCTCCACTGAGGCAGTGTGCTTATCACACATGGGGCTGATATCCAGGCCTGATTCGCGCTCCCGGTCGCCCTGCTGGAAGAATTCGGCCATGATGCGGTCCGTCCACCGGCGGTACAGCTCCAACGGCTTGGTGGGGTTGCTGAGGTCTGCACAGTGCACCAGGTTCTGCAAGACCTAGGGAGACCAAGGTTCAGGAGGGCTCTGGCCATAGCACCCCATCCCCAAGAGACTGGGACCATGAACATACCCATCTTACAACTGGGGCTGGGGAAGGCATGGCTAAGGCACAGGCATGGGACTCTAGGTGCCTCCGTTTCTTCAAGTTTGGTGCACAGTTGGTGTTTCAGAAATAAATGAAGTGAGAGCCATGGACACCAGGGCAGCGGGGGTGGGGGGCATGGTGTTCCTGAGGCCCGCTTGGCCACACACCTGGATGCGGTCGGAGTAGTTGTCCAATAGCAGGACTCCAAGGCTTGTCACCTTCTTGGTCTCCACCATGGTCTTGAGGTCAGCCAGGAGGTTCATGTGTTTGGACATGTCTGTGGCCAGGACCTGGAGGGCAGACAAGGGAGGATGACAAGTATGAGGACTGTGCCTACTCCACCCCTCACTCCCCACCTTCCAGACACCACACCTACTCTGACCCTTAATCCTCTGAGCCTCAGTTTCCTCATATGTGAAATGTCACAAGATTCATAAGGGGAACTGAGTTACTGGTCCCTTCTCTGGGGTTCACCCACGGGGACCCTCTGGGGATCACGGGGAGCATCCCACATATGGGACAGGGCAAGGGAGAGGGAGATTAAACTGGGGACTGAGGTGAGTTGTGCCTGATGGCAGGGGTGAGGCCCAGCAGAGGGTACGGCCTGTGCAAAGGCCCTGGGGCTGGATGTGCTGAGGAACATAGAGGAGGCAGTTATAGCTGGAGCAAGTGAGTGCGCAGTAGTAACAGACGGTCAGGAGTGCAAGGGCACTGGGGGTCTTATCCAGAGGGCCACGGGAGCCACAGATGGATCTAAAGTCAGAAAGGACCGGCCTTGGTGCTCTCCAACCACCTTCCTGTGGCCACAGTGTGGCCAAAAGGGCTGTTTTCAGCCATTTGGAAGGAAATTCAGCTCTAAACACCATTTAAAACTCAACTGAAAAAAAAAAATTAACTGGGCACACCCAAACAGAGCCAGCCCAGGAATGATCCACAGGCAGCCCAAGGGCTTCTCTGAGGATCAGATAAAAATCTCAAAAATTCTCCCCAAATCTCCCATTTCCCTCAACGTTGCGCCCACTGGGGGTACCTATTGCCCAAGCCCCTAACTCCATCTCCTCAAACCTTTAATTCCTCTGCACTCAGAGCGTTGGTTTCCTCTGAGCTAACCCCACGTGCTGTTCCCTCTGCTGGGAACACTCCTCTCCACCTCATGGCCCTCCACACCATCCAGGCCCCACTGACTTCGGTGGTCCCTCCAGGGAGTGGGGGGGAACCCCTCCCCAGCTATGAACAGCCCCACCCCCAACTCTGTCTCCAGGTCTCCCATCATGATTCTGCTTGTGGTTCCATCTCCCTCACAGTCCATGAGTCTTATAAAGGTCAGAACTCTACTGGTCATTGGCGCACAGCAAGCACACGATAGGGGTCCAGTAAATGCGTGTTGGGTTAATGAATGAGGGGCACCTGGCTGGCTCAGTTGCTAGAGCATGTGACTCTTGATCTCAGGGTCATGAGTTCAAGCCCCATGTTGGGTGTGGAGCCTGATTAATTAAAATAATAATAATATTCTGGGGTGCCTGGGTGGCTCAGTGGGTTAAGCCTCTGCCTTCAGCTCAGGTCATGATCTCAGGGTCCTGGGATCGAGCCCCCGCATCAGGCTCTCTGCTCAGCAGGGGGCCTGCTTTCCCCTTCCCCTCTGTCTGCCTCTCTGCCTACTTGTGATCTCTGTCTGTCAAATAAATAAATAAAATCTTTTTAAAAATAATAAGAATATTCTAGGGACGCCTGGGTGGCTCAGTTGGTTAAGCGGCTGCCTTCGGCTCAGGTCATGATCCCAGAGTCCTGGGATCGAGTCCCACATCGGGCTCCTTGCTCGGCAGGGAGCCTGCTTCTCCGTCTGCCTCTGCCTGCCACCCTGTCTGCCTGTGCGCTCTCTCTCTCTCTCTCTCTGACAAATAATAAATAAAATCTTTTTTAAAAAAAGAATATTCTATACTATTATATAATAATAACATCATAATACATCATAAATATATGTTATTATTATTATTAATGAATTGAGGCACAAAACACCAAAACTTACTCTTGTCTTCGAGTCTGAAAAATATCAAATGGGCAGACTTATGTTTCAGAAAAAAACAGTACCTGAAACCCCAAAAACTTGGCGTATGAAGGGCAGCCAGGACTTAATTCTGGCGAGCCTCGCCCAGGGCTTGGATGGTCATTACCCCATTTTACAGAGGAGGAAGCTCGGGTTCAGGGAGGAGACATGGCCAGGTCCAGCTGAACCCGCGCCAGCCCTAGATCACCCCATCTGGTTCCTAGCTGTGGCCTCACCATGTCAATGACCATCCTGCGCAGACTCAGCCGCTGCTTGGCACTGAGGTTCTGGAAGATGTCACAGTTCTCGGCTTGCAGCAGCTTGAAGCCCACAGCCAGGTGGTGGTTCTCCAGCACGGAGGCATCGTTGTACATAAGGGCAAGCTCTGAGTCTGCGGGGGAGGTGGAGAGCATCAAAACCTGTCCACCTGCCCACTCCACCCAATGGTAGGGTTTTGCAAGCCTTCGGCAAACTCATCCGTGGAGGCCCCACCTCTAATGCCTTTCTACACTGGGAAGCTTTCTAGAATTCTGTCTTTCCCCTTAGCTAGCCCAGCCCTGCCTGCAGGGCTGGGGGCATCTGTGTTCGGCTCTGCTTCCTTGAGACTGGGGACTCCTCAAGGTCTTGGCATGGCCAAGGAGACAGAGTGTACTGAGCTCTGGTCGATTGAACAACTGTGTCGTCATCTTATTAGACTCTGGGGTTGTCGAGTAATAAGTCTCTACTTTTGTCCCCAGCTCTCCAAGGATGTATACATGAGACACCCAATAATTATTTGACTGAGTTCTTCAGAAACCTCAAAGGACTCTGAGCTTTAAAATCTTTGTTGCCCTAGGTCCATTCTTCCACATTGATTATTTTCTCATTTATTGAGCACCTACTGTGTACCTGGAACCGCTCTGAGCACCTAAGTGAGGGGTGGTCTCAGCCCTTTCAACAAACAGGGAAACTGGGCTCACAACAGGAATGGGTGGGCCCGAGATCACATGACTGACAGGGGAGGTAGGGCCCCACCCCATGACTCACTGGTGTTGATGAGAAACTGGTTGGAGACCCCAGGATGGTCCACATCATGGATGGCACTTGCAAAGATGGCAGCCAGGATTTCCAGGTCTGTGAAAACAGCCTGCGCAGGTGCGTGGCATAAGAGGTAAGGGGCGGGCTCTTACCCTGGCACCCACCCTGGCTGCCTCTAGCCTCAGGGTAGTACCTCGAGGGCGGGTGTGGCCAGCAGCACATGCGTGGACTGGGCCACATCAGCGGCATGTAGGCTGTTGTGGTAGGCCACGTCGGCATGATAGTGACTCTCCAAGGTCAGAAGGTAGGTGACAAGTGTGTCCGCTGGGATCTGAAATGTCTTGAGCAGGTCCCGTTCCTGGTCCATCACAGGCCTCCAGTCAAGGCCTTGGCCTCTGGGCAGCAGCACGCACTATGCGTTCTCTCCTTCTGAATTCCTCTCCATCCCTCAAATACCCCCTCTTCCAAGATGCCCTCCCATCTCTCCCTCTGAACTCCCTTGGTCCCTGTCCTTCCCCCCTGGTCTAGCCCTGACCTCACAAGCCTGAGGGTATCTTTGTCCAGCTGTTTCCTCCAAGACTGGGTCTCTTCAGGGCTGGGCTCAGGGCTGAGGTTTGTTGACAATGAATTTTTCAACCCAGTGACCTCCTATCAGACCTTCAATACGCAGCTTAAATTATGCCATTCGGGGGTATCAGGGAGGATTTGAAAATGAGTGTCCCCGGAGGTCTTGGGGTAAGAAGATGAGAAGGAAAGAAACTCCAGATGCCCTGGAAGCCAAGGGCAGGTAGGTACCTGAAAGATGCTGAACATGACGGTTGTGAGGGGGCGGTTTCCACTTAGCTCTGCCACCTTGAACACATCAAGCCCCCACTTGTTGGTGTCTTCCAGTTCCTAGAGTGTGCAGAACTGGAGCTTAACTCCAGCTCCCTTTCCTCAGCCCCTGGACCACTGACACCCCCCAGCATGCTCCAGGTCCTACACTGAGCCCCACCTGCCCAGTAGACAAGCGGGCAAACTGAGGCCCAAGAGACGGCACCCAAACAAGCAGAGTCACGACTCAGACTCGAGTCTCAGGATTCCAGCTGGGGACCCACCTTGGCCAGCTGCCCCTCCTGGTCAGTCTGGACCCCAAAGCGTGGGACAGTGGCTGCAGAGAGGCTGGCCCTGTGGGGGAGCCCACGGAGGCTGCTGATCTGGGACATGGGCCTTGGGCTCTCCATGGGGGTCATCCTGGGCAACTCCATCTCGGTCTGCTGGTCTGTAGACAGAAGAGAGTAGGGCTTGGGGAAACCGATTCAGACCTGCTGGGCTCATCCTGCCTAGAGTCAGGTCCCGGACCTTGCCAAGCCTCAGGGTCAACCTATTGCCTCTTTACCTAGATCAAAGTAAGCTTAGAGTAAAGTCTCTCTCGCCTGTAACTATCTTTCTCCTCCGTTCATGGCTGACTTCAGGGACCCCCTTCTGTTTGACATTGCCCTTGGGTACCTGGGGTTCAGCAGTTCCCCCAAACAGCCAAATGTTCTTTCCATCCCCCAAACTGGAGACCTAGCTGTCTCCATGTTCACTCCATGTCCCCCTTGGAAAACTTCTACACATGCTTCAGAACCCTAGCTTTAATCTCCTCCTCCTCCTGAAAGTTCTCTCTGTTCTTCCCTGTGGTCCGTCTCTGACCCGTGGGGTTGGAGGTGTCCATATCTGGCTCTGTCTTCCCCAGATTGAGATCTGTAATACAAATCTTTCTTTTTCTTCCTCCTTCCTACCTCTATGATCTTGCCCAAGCAGTGACCCACCACAGCTCACCCAGGAAGGTTTGAGAGATGTACTCGGACACCTGGTTCCCAGAGCGGCTGGTTTCGGACAGGTGAGTTAATTCCCGGTTCAGCATCCGCTTGAACTGCGGGGGAAGGTGAGGGCAGTGATGATGGGGACACTGTGGGCAGAGGCAAATGATCTCGGCTATCTGGTCCTCCTCACCTTGTTGGAGGCCATTTCCCCCACTGAGTGCCGTGTCTGCAGTGTCTCCAGCTGATCCAGACACCAGTCCAGCTCGTCCAGTGTCTCCAAAGCCAGCTTCTGCCCAGTGTCCTCTGGGGGCCAAGCTGGTCAGGGGCTGCCTCAAACCCCCTGGGGGACCCTGCGCCCCTCATGCCTCTATCTCTACATCTGGACCCTGGAGCCCTTCCCAGTAAGGCCATTAAGGACCCCAAGATCTGAGTGATAGATCTATCCCCAAGTAGCTGTGTGACCGTGAGCAGGTCTCTGCTCTCCCTGGGCCTTGGCCTCCCCATCTGTAACATGGGCATGGAAGACTCCATCCCCAAGGGTGTTTTGAGGACTACAATTAGCAAAGCCTAAGGACTCATGCGCGGAGTAGGTCACCATGGAGAGGAGGTTCACAGCTGTCCAGCAGTGGGAGGAGGGAGTGGGAGCAGGCACATTACCTGTAAGTGGAGGGGGCTGACTGCCAGTTGGGGGGTTCTCAACCGATGCCTGCCTGCGGTAGGGATGGCCTTCGTCACTCATACAGCCCCGCCTTCAAGTCTCCCAGGCCCCGCCCCCACCCAGCATACCCCATCCCTTCTGCCCCAGAGATGCTGGCCGCGTTCTTTCGGGTCGGGCCCTGCCTCAGCCTGCCTCACCTTGTCTTCAGGCCCCGCCCCTCTAGGCCTGGTCCCACCCCTCCTCCAGCCCCGCCCATCTCTTCTGCAGGCCCCGCCCCGATGCCTGTGCCTCTCGGCCCCACCTCTCTCCGCCAGGCCCCGCCCCCGCCCCACCCCCTGCGTACTTGACTGCCCCGCGGCCCTGCAGGTGGGCGAGGGCTGCAACGTTGCTCCGAACTGTCCTCAGACTGGCTAGGACCTGTCGGAAGGGGCGTGATCAGCGTTGGATAGCAGGGGTCGGCTCTGCCAGCTTGGCTCACAGGAGAAAGGACAAAGGGTGGGCACCCACCTGGGCAAAGGGCGTCACAATCATGTCTTCTCCGTGTCTGCGGGGAGACGGGACATTAGGAAGGGCGGCCAGGAGAAGCTCTCACGCTGGTTCCCATCTTCCAGCTTTTACCCATACTATGCCCTCCGCTGAGCGCGTCCTCCCCTCATGTCTCCTCCTTTGGGTGTCTTTTTAGTCCCTGAGATCCCCTCACCTAACTCTTCTCTGAAAGCAGCTCCTCTGGCCAATCCCCATCTCACAACTAGGGAACTAGGGGCAGCAGAGATCTTAATAGAGGCAGAGCGGAAATTATTTTATTTCTCTTTTCATTATGGCTACCAAGAATCTCAGACCAAAGTGTTTTTTTGGTTGCCTCTAACTGGATTTAATGTCTCCGGATCGCCACCCAACCCCAGCTGCAAGTCAAGCACAGATAATTCTCGGATGTCATTCTCCCCATATTCCACGGCATGAGTGAGCTGTCTGAAAACACCTCCTTAAACCTCAAAGCCCAGTTCAAACGACCACTTGAAGGAGGTGTGCAGAGTGGAGGAATTAAGGAAGGAGGGAGGAACCGGGAGGTGTCATCCCGCCAGGCTTGGACTCACAGGTCGCTAGCTGCAGAGGAGTTCCGGGACATGGCCTTGGGCGAGAGTTCGTAGTCGCTGTCGGAGCGGTACAGGAAGGACTCTCGCCTCTGGCTGTGCTGAGCAGGGGCCTGGATGACCCGGCCAAGACCAGGCCCAGCCTGAGGGTCCAGGGTGCTTCTCCCGCATGAGAATCCATTTTCCAGGTCAAAGCTGAAGGCAGATTAGGCTTGGTCAGAGCCCTGGGTCCTGGCGTGCAGATGTCTGGCTGTGGCCCACACCCGTTGTGTCACATCCTCCCTGGGGCTTTGGTGGGTTGGACAGAAGTAGCCTCCAGGTTGTCCGCCCACCCCACAGTCACACCCCCACCCAGGGACATCCTCTGTCTCCACATCTGTACCCCAGAGCCCTTCCCCCTGGGACCAATCTGGACCCCAGAAGATGAGTTTCAGGTCTGTCCCCAAGTGGCTGTGTGACCATGGGTAGGTTTGGGCCTTTCTCTGGACATCACCCACTTGCTCTCTAATATGGATGTGGCATACTCCTTCCCTGAGAGCACTTTTAGACGAGCGGACTGCTGCTGTGGGCCTGTACTACTGAGTAAACTAAGATCTACATAACATTATAAATTCACCAGGACTGGAAACGACTTTCTGGGCTTTCCTTTCTAGAGGGGGCCTGGGTCCAGCTTGGATCTGACATGTTCCAAGGCTCCCCCAGCCACCTTTGGCCACGTTCCGGATCATTGGTCCTCTCCCCCAGCTTCCAGGCCCCACACTCATTCTGTATGGCCCTGTCCCAATTGTGTCACCACACTCCCAGCTCACTTGGCCTTGTCCTTAGTTTCCCCACCTCTGCTTCATTTTAGGCCCAAAGGATCTGCCTATTATCTTTTACCTCCGGGCCTTTCACAGGCTGTGCCCTCTGCCCGCAGCTCTATCCTCCCCCCAGTGCCCCTTGTTGCCAGAATCCCGGACACCCCTTCCCAGCTCTCAGCCCTGTGTCTCCGTCAGGCCGCACCACACCTGAACTGGGTAAGGGGGACTATACCCCTATCCTCTGGGATTACAGATCAGAGAAAAAAGTGGGAGGGGCAGGAGGAAATAGAAGTTCAGGAGAGGAGTTAGTAGGAAAGAGAAGACTTAGCAACCGGGGAGAGGAGCTGCCTGTGTGGGAGTCATTGGCTTTTGAGAAGGGAGAAGGGGACAGACAGGAGAGGCCTAACCAGCAAGGCACCTGGGACCGCCCAAGATACAAGGCTCCTGGCCAAGGGCCAGTGTCCACCTGGTCCCCTGTCAAGGGACCCCATCCCAGTCCACCGGCCGGGATCAGCACCTGCCAGAAGACTCGGGGCAGGGGATTTGGCTCAGACGGCAGTGGGAGTGGGGGATTCAACAGGATTCTGTCCAGTTCGGCTGGATTCGGTCCGTCTCGGTCACGTACAGCCACGTTTGACCTGAGCTGGGTCTGATCCTGACCGGTTCGGTCTCGCGAATTCGGTAAGGGCCGGCTACGTCGCCCGACCGCGCTCAGGCAGGTTCGGATGCATACGGGCATCTCCGCCGAAATCCGGCTGCGCTAGGTTTCCGAGCAAGCCCGTGTAGCCCTCGGCCCGAGTCGGGCATATTCGGCTTCGTCTGGCCTCACTCGGGTATCTTCGGAAGTAGTCGGCTATGTCCGGCCGCTCTCGAGCCTTTTCGAATTCGGCGCTTCCCAGAGAATCCCCTGACAGCTGGGGCTTCCGAGCCCGCTTCCTGACGTCACCCTGAAGAGCCGGTGCCTCTTAACCCTACCCTGCCCAGGCCGGGGCTCGGAAGCTAGCAGAGAGACGCTCAGGAGGGCTAGCGGCAGCGGATTCCGAAACCTGCTCGGAGGGGGAGCCCTGGGAGTGGCGACTCCCTACACCTCCCTTGCCTCTCCCCAAAGTTTCTGGAAGAGCAAACCTATGGATCAATAGGGAAACTGAGGCCAGGAGAGGCAACAGGGTGCTGGATTAGAATCCAGGTAATGGGTGCGGAGGGTTAAGGGCTAGGCAGGGATTTTCGCGCTGCGAGAAAAGCTGTTTTTCCTTCTGCTCTAAACTTAGCCGGGAGCGGTGGGGTCAGACCATGGTTCCATGACGCGGGCGGCGCGCGGCGAGGTCGCGCGGACTGTGGGAACCGTGAGTCTGTCTACCAATTGGATAGGTAAACTGAGGCAAGGGGGCCTCGGAGGGACCCACCCTCTTCCAGCCTCACCTTCTGGGACCGAGGGCTCACCACTGACGCCCCTGAACTCTCTCCGGAATCCTCCGCAGGGACCCCTCTTCGCAGGTGTCTGGTGCCCTGGCGGTGCTCTCTGGGACCTGGGACACCGCGCCCCTCCCGGACTGAAAGGGCCCCATCAAGGACCACCGTCACGACTGCCTCCACCCTGCCAGCTGTCACTGGCCGTGTGACCTTGGTGAAGGGACCTTCAGTCCCTGAACCGGCAGGTGCCAAATTATCAAGTGGATGCCAATGTGGCACGAATCCAGAGCAAAGCGCTAGACACGGTCGGCGCCCACAAGGCCACACCTCCGACCCCAGCCTCGCCCCCGCTCCCCACGAGGTCACAGCTTCCTGAAGGGGTCGAGATTAGAACCCAGAACGATGGATGGAGTCTTTCTAGGACGCAACCGAGTGGGGCTGCGAGGAACCGGCTCCCAGTCAACGCGGGTCCACTTTCTGCGTGGGACACGCAACTCGCGCTCTCACACTGCGAACAGCCTGCTTCGAAGGCCCCCAGTCAAATCAGGTCCTCCCCTGTGGACACCGGAGGCTTAGTGTTTGGCCCCCGGGGCCATCTCCTTGCTGGCTCCGGGATAGTTTGGGGAGCGAGAACAAGGGGAGGAGTCACTTCCTCCTCCCCTCACTCGCAGGGCGTTCAGCCCGCCTGCCCCTGGCAGGCTAAGGGTCAGGAGGAGACGTGAGTCTCAGCCCGTCCTGCTCTGGGCCACACAGCTGGAAAGGGACAGACGCTGGTCCCCCGGGCATTTGTACAAGCAGCGGATGGAGGGAGACAGAGATAGAGAAAGAGTCTCCAAGTACGGGAGACGGAGATAGGGCAGGAGGAGAGAGATACCGAGAAAGAGAGGGCAGGGCAGAGAGTCCCTACCCTGATTCGCGACCCGGCTCCAGCTGTCCCTGACTTTGCCCTTCCCACCTCCAGCCTAGCCGTTCTGGTGACCCCCCGGCAGGCCCTCCGTCTCGCCTCACCACAGCGGATGGGCCACAGTGAAGCGCCGCTGCAGGCGGATGCTCTGGTTCACCAGGAGTTTCCTGAAGAGCCCGGGGGAGCCGCGCGGAGAGCCCCGAGGGGAGCTGGGCCCGGGGGCCGGGGCGGGCGCGGGGGGTCCCTGCATCGCCAAGACCGCGTGGAGGCTGAACCCAGCGCAGGCTGCGCGGGACCTTTTCTGGACGGCCGCGGGGGCGGGGCCCGGCGGGGAGGGGGCAGAGGGCGCACCGGCTCCGCCTCGCCGCTGGACCTCTTCTGGATGCCCCTACCGGCACAAATGGGGAAACTGAGGCACTGGGCTGGACGCGACTCTTTGCTCCCTCCCTTCGAGGGTGGCCCCGTGGGTCCCAGAACTCGGATCTTAGACACTTCCCTCTGTCAACATGGCCCTAATTAGGGCAGTTTTTTGGGTTGACAACTTGGCTGGAGAGTGAAATGCGGAAGTCAGAAAGGGAAGTGGCCTCCATTGCGAGAGGGTCACCGAGGCACGGAGTTTGCGGAGGGGCTGCCCAGATCCCACGCAGTGTTTCCAATATCCCTCTGCCCATTTTCCATATGGAGAAAATGAGGCCTGAAGCCACCAGGGGCTGCCCTCCAAGCTACAAACCCTTAACCCTTTACCAGGTGGGGAAACTGAGGCTGGGAGAGAGGTAGTAACAGGCACGTGGCTTTGCTGCAGGACAGCAGGGGTTTGAACCCAGATCCCCCTCGCCCAGTCCCCCTCCACAAGTCCTCACGTGACCCCCACCTGCTCTGACATTCCCCAGGCCCTGTCTCTGGATCCTTTTCCCTCTCCCACTGTCTCTACTGAACAAACATCCGCACTCCACTCCCGCCAGCTCTTCCGTCTGTGAAGTATCAGCTGCCTTTCCCCCTGCCCCGGGAAGGACCCAGGGGGCCTGGAAAGGGAGATTCTGCAGGGTTTTCTGGTGTCTGTAGCAGGTGCTCTGTCTCTGAATAGCGTTGGGGTGGCCCTGCCCCATGCCACAGGAAAGGAAACCAAGTCTCAGGGTGTCACACCTGAAGGCAGGACCACCTGAGTGCCTATGTCTTAGGCAGAGACAGCTGAGGCCCAAGGAGGCTGGGCCTCTCAGCTGAGGCCACACAGAAGCTCTAAGTCCAACTATGTCCCTGCTGTGGGATGACATCCCCTCCCCAGCCTGGACTTTGTCCCAGGGGACTTCATGCATTTGGGGGTCCCTAGGCAAATGGCACCCACACCTCTGCCACTCTGAGGGGCATGTGACATACAAAGGGGGTGATTAGAGCTTCAGTGGGGGAACCTGAGATGCCACAGGGAGGAGACTCTGATTCTCTCCTGACTCCCAACCATCCCATTGTCCCCATTGTACAGGTGAGAAAATGGAGGCTCAGAGAAGGGGCACGCTGGGGCCCAGGAGTGCAGAGAGTCTCAAGGACCTGGCTGGGAACTCCCTTCTGCCCCCATGGCCCTGCAACCGGACACCTGGTGGGAACCAGACTCACTGTCCCAAAGTCAAAAATACCATCTCTAGTTGCTGTGGCTGGACCTAATTATAGCCAGTCCCCAGGGGATAGAGGCTGCCAGGATCTGCCTGGTGGAGGCACTGGGGACAGGGTCAGAGGAGCCTCCATACCACCTCAGCCCCATGGGAGGGGCTTGTAAGGGTCCCATGTCCCCAAGGAGAAACTGAGGCACGGAGAGATTCAGTCGCTCCCCAGAAGTCACAAACATGAAATGGAAAACTAAGACAAAATGCATTAATACAGACCACTTCCTACTTGCCTGGAGCTGAGCCCAGGCCAGAGCATGTAAAAGTCATTTGATTTTCAGAGCAACTCTACAAAGTGGGGACTATCACACTCATTTTGTGGATGGGGTAATTGAGGCACAGGGAGATGGTGGTCACTCGCTCGGGGTCGCATAGCCCTGAGCGGCAGGGCCAGGGTCATTCAAGCCTAGTCTGGAGGGCTCCCTAGCCTGACCCCTCTCCTACTTAATGCTTAACTGACTCCATCCCCTCTGAAGTCCCAGAGGCTACTCTGCCATTAATGTTTTATCAAGAGTTTTAATAGTTTAATGGTTTGAAACATTAATAGATTCAACTTTAAATATTTTATTAAAAGTTTTAACAGTAATGTTCTATTAATAACTTTTGGGATGGAGAAAATGAGCCACAGAGCCAAGACTCAGCATTTGATGGCTGGTCTGCTTGACTCTGGGAGGCCCCAAACCCAGCTGGGTAAGGGGCTGAGGCTGAAGGAGGGGTGGAAAGAGGACCCCCAGCCCGACTTTGTCCCTGTGTCCTGCCTGACCTGAGGAAGTGCCCAGCAGTCTAGTGTCCTTAGCACTGTCTCGAATTTCCATTGAAACAGTTTTTCTTTTGGCACACACTTTCCTCCTCTGCCAGCAAGTGGCCCCAATGAGGTGGGAGGTGGGTGTTGTTATGCCCATTTTACAGATAAGTAAACAGGTCTGGAGAGGAGAGATGACTTGCCCAAGTCCCCAGGGAGAATCTATTTTTCAAAAAGAGTTTGTTTATTTGTTTGAGAGAGAGAAACAGAGAGCATGAGCAGCAGGAAGGTGTAGACGGAGAGGGAGAAGGAGAAGCAGACTCCCTGTTGAGCAGGAACTGGATCCTAGGACCCTGGGATCATGACCTGAACTTAAGGCAGATGCTTAACTGACTGAGCCACCCTGGCGTGCCTCCCTGCCACCCCCGGCCCTGCCCCCATGGAGAATCTAGACAGAGAGGACTCAGAGGCTGAGTCAATGTATAGATGCTCACATGGGTCAGATCTCACCCTCCTCTACTCCAGGCCCTTCCCATGGCTCTCTTTTGCCTTCCATCTCAATCCATACCTCTCTGAGGTTTTGAGGTCTGACCCTCCCTGACCCCTTTCTCTTTGCTCACTCCTCTCCAGACTCATCCCCCTCCTTACTTTTCTTTGAACCAGCCAGGTTCATTCCCATCCCCTGCCCTTGCCCATATGTTCTTCTCCTGCTGACTCTTCATGTTTCAGGTCAAGCTGGAGCATGACCCCTCCAGGAAGCCCTTGCTGACTAGCTGGGTAAATATTCTCAGAGCACCCTTCTCTCATGGGCACAATTTCACATTTCCTTGTCATGACCACCTGATCTGGATCTGCCTGGCCCACCAGGTCCTCTAAGGCAGGACCTGCGTTTGCTCACAGCTGCGCCCTCCGTGTCTGACACTCAGTAGGTGCTCAATAAACCCTTGGAAGTAAATAGAGAGCCTCCTCCTCCCACCCTTCAGCCACAGTGATCTGTGTTCAGCTGTTTGTATACCTGATCCTCTTGACTCTGAGTCTTTGCACATTCTGTTCATTCTGCTCGGTACACCCTTCCCTTCAGTCCTCCTCGCTAAATTTTCTTCGGTTTAAATCCTTCTGTTTGGGGCGCCTGGGTGGCTCAGTCTTTAAGCATCTGCCTTAGGCTCAGGTCATGATCCCAGGATCCTGGGATGGAGCCCCACATCGGGCTCCCTGCTCAGCAGGAAGCCTGCTTCTCCCTCTCCTAGTCCCCCTGCTTGTGTTCCCTCTCTTGCTATGTCTGTCACATGAATAAATAAAATATTAAAAAAATAAATCCTTCAGGTTAAGCTTAGATGTCACCCCTTTCAGGCCATCTTTTCCCATCTTTTCCCACCTCCTCCTCGCCCGGTGCTGGATCAGAAACCTCCTCTGGGCTCCCCTGGTACCCTAAGCGCTCTCCATCACAACACCGATCGTACTGTGCTATCTCCACCTGCTATAAGCGTCTCCACCATGAACCTGTCCACGCCTGCTTGCCCACTGCTGGGTCTCCAGTACAGGGCCTGGCACAGAGTAGATGCTTAATAAGTGCCTGCTGAGCAAGATGCTAGGATCCCAGACCACGTGATCTGCCTGGGGCAGTGGGGAGGGCAGCCAGATCTGGAAACCAGGCTTCCACACAGAAAGTTCCAGACAAAATGTAGAAAATACCAGATTCATGTTTGCATCTCACTGTCAACACTGATGTTCAGAGAAGCACTGTCACTTTTTCCGGACCACACAGTAGGTTGTCCTTAAACCCGGCTTCTCTGAGGGCTGAGCCCCTCCCCCCACACCAGCATATACAGGCACACGCACATGTGCACACTCACAGGAACACAATCTCCTGCCTTCCAGAGTCACTTGGGGTCTCCCCCTAAGACGGGGCGCAAACCTGTCTGTTTGTTCTTTCTTGAAGATGGAAAATCATGAGTCACTGGGAGTGGGGGCAGGAGGAGCTGAGGGATGGGGGGAGGGTGCTGGGGACCAGGCTGGGAGTGTTAGGTCAGGGTTGTTGATTAAGTAAGAAGTCGGTGGCCCCTAAAGGTCCATGGACCAAGGTGGGAGAAAATGAAAACCAAGATCCAGAGAGGAAAGGAACTTCCCTGACGTCACCTAGCCTAACCTCAAACCCCAGACTCTAGATCTTGCCTAGGTGGCTCGCCCTCCTCTCCAAGGAGGGCCTGGGACTCCTAGATCCTGCTCCTCAGTCCTCCAGCCCTGGGACTCCCATCTTTGGTCCCTCTAAGGCCCCTGTTTCCCCTCTCTGTGTTTCTTTTTGGTCTGTTATTCCCCTGTCTGCCCTCCTGGGTTTATATGAAAAAGTAGGCGCAGCCCTCCCCTCCTCCCCCCTTCTCCATTCCATCCCTTCTGATGTGGAAAAAACATCCTGTGCTCAGGCTCCCCAAGAGGCTTCCACTCCTCCCCAAGTGACAGGGGCCCAGACAGACCACAGAGAAGGCTCCTTCCCCAGTACTGTGGATGGTCTGCCCTGGTGCCCTCAGATACTCACGGTGGCCACAAACCCCACAAACATCCCAGGACATTCCAAGATCTGGAAGACCCTTGAACACCTAACTGGGTCAGAGTGAAGTAACGCCCAGTCACAAGCCCATGGGCACCACAAATGGAAACACAAAAGGATGTACACAACTGGTGTACACACACCCAGACGCATCCAGTCACGCAGAGACACAGCTGGCTGTGACACTCACACCACGGGTCGGAGCACACACGGCCGGCAGCTGCTCAGACTCACACACAGACTCACACACACTCAGAAGCGATAGCACCTCAGCACACCCAATCACATAAGCCATCATGACACCACCACCCGCCAGCTCCACCCCACATGAAAACAGCTATCTTCCTCCAAAGAACCGGCTTCCAGCCAAGCGGCAGAGACCCTCCGCCCCGGGAGAAGCGAGGACCCTCCCCCACTCCCGCCAGGCCCCGCGCGCCCCTCCCCCACGGCTCGGGAGTGCCCTGCCCCCGCCCACCTACCGCCTGTAGGAGGTGGGCCAGGAGCGCCGAGACTTCTCGAGCCCCAGCCACGGGCTCCGGTCCCGCTCACTGCGGCCCGCGGACTTGTCCGGGTCCGAGTAGAAGCGCTGCTGGATGCGGATGGGGCGCCGGGGCTGACGCCACAAGTGCTTCGGGGGTCTGGCTATGCCTTGCCGGCTGCGAGCGCGACTCAGCTCGCTGGATGCCTCCGCCCCTTCTTGGACCCCTGAGGTCTCCATGCGCCAGAAGAAGGGAGCGGGGAGAGCGGGGAGCAAAGAGAACAGGGCGCGGGAGCCGTCCCTGGGAACCAAGAGTGTCTGCGCCGGGGTCGGGCCAGGGCCGGGGGTGGAGGCGACAGCGAGGAGCTGTCCGCGCCGGAGGTGCTGAGGCGGGAGAAGGTAGAAATAGGGGCTCAAGGTGGGGCTGACACCGAGGAGCTGTCCGTGCCAGTGCAGAAGGGTAGCAAGGGAAAAAGAACTTGGGGTGGGGGTTGGAAACAGGGGCTAGGGACGCCCCCAGAGCAGAGAATGGTTTGCTGTCCCCTGTAGTGCTGGATGAAGGAGGGTCAAGCTTGGAGTGGAGACGACAGAAATTGTCCTCCCTGTTGATGCCGATTGGAGACCAGGGAGGCAGGGACTCTGAAGACCCCCAGCTCTAAGACTCTGTCCCTTCTCCCGGTGCTGAAAGGGAAGCAGGTAGTAGATTCAGGGACTCCGGATGGATGAGACGGGAGAAGCTAGCTGCAGGAAGCGCGGAGAGACAGGTGTTCCGGAGCACCTCCACACCAGAGCGTCGTCTGCCCAGGAGGTGCTGAAAGCTGAGAAGCGGCGGGTCCTCAACCCTCCCCAGTGACCGTAGCAAGGAGTCTGGAAGCAGAGTCAAGGGCTCTGGTCTTCAGAGGTAGGCACGGATGGTGTTTCTCTGCCAAGCTGAGGAAGGTAGGCTTAGCGATTCAGCCAAAGGGGTCTCTTTGGAGCCCTAAAACCCTCACTCACACAAGGCAGGGATCCAGGAAGGGCAGAGAAATGGGGAGGGCTGTAACAGGGTCTTTGCATCCCTCGGGTGGGCACATAGAATCTGCATCTAGTCGGGGCTGCCAACAGTGGGGGTGGGTAGAGAGGGGCACGCTTTTATAGCCACACCAATGCCCAGACCCTCAGCGGAAATGGCGGGATCTCATTCGTCCCACTATGCCTTGGGCCCCACCTCATAGGCACGATTCCTGCCCTCAAATCCCAGACCTGCCCCTCCCTTCCCCAGTTCTAGAAACTCAAGGCCCTGCCCACCAGGCATCCTAATCTCAGGGGTAATTTCCTGGTAAGTGGCAAAGGGAGAGTGAGAACATTTTCTATTATGGTTAACAGAAGTAGACATGCATAGGAGCAGGGCTGGGTGGTTGGGTGTGGGCTCTGGGCTGGGGCAGGGAGGCATTTGGAGACACTTGATGCAGTAGGTTTGGGGGCAGGAAAAGCCATGATCTCAGAAGGATATTTCAAGACTATTTCTCATGGAGATTATCCACCCTCTACCCTAGTTGTGTCCCCAGGTTGGAGAAATGGGAAATGTTTGGGTCAGGCTGACTGAGCTCATCTTGTTCAGCAAGGACTGCCACATCTTGCTGGGTGATGGAAAACAAATGACTCTTGCTCTATCCTTTACTTTCATGGCTCAGTCACTGCCCTTCCTCTTAGCCCCCCACCCTGCAAAGATGTGGAAGACCACTTGGTCCACTGGTGGGGAACATGGGTTCTGCCACCGGCTGGCTGTCACTCCCCCTTCGAAGCCAGTTTTCTATTCTGAAAAATGAGGATAATGATGGTGTCCCACATCTTGGCATGGTTGGAAGGATGAAAAAGGGTGTCACAGCTGAAAGATCAAAGACCAGGAGCTGTCCACACCAGTACCCCCTCTCTTTTACCCCCTGCTCATGCCCACCAATACCTGCTGTGTCCACCTCATAAATAACTTCTAAATCTGCCTACTTTTCTCCACCTTGATCCATGTACCACCATCTCCTGCCCAGAACTGCCCAAGCCTTGACAATCACAGTAGTCACAGAGAATTTTTCTAATGCCAATCTGATCAACTCACTCTCTTGAAAACCTACCCATGGCCTCCCATTGCACCCCATAAGGTCTTGTGTGGTCCAGCCCCTGCCCACATCCCCAGGCTCCTCTCCAGTCACAATGATCTGTGTTAAATTCTTCATGTACCTGATCTTCTTGAGTCCAAGGCTTTGTACAATCTGTTCCTTCTAATTGGAATAGGCTTCCCTGCACTTCTATGGTTGACTTATCTTCATCCTTCATGCTAATCTTAGATGCCACCTCTTCCAAGTGGTCCTTTCCTCATCTTATACTCCCCAACACTGGGCCAGAAGTCCCCTCTGGGTTCCCAAGACACCTTGATCTCTCCACCTGGTATGAGTCTCTCTCCGTCATCAGCCTCTGAGCACCTGCTTGCCCATGGCTGTGATTCTAGTACAGGGCCCAGCACAGAGTAGGCATTTAATATTTTCTGAACAAGTTAGAGAAAAGTTCAGCTAGACAAGGCACTCTCTCTCTCCTGAGACTGGCCCCCTTGGTCCCAATCTGCCTCCTCACCTTCCTGGGTCTGGATTGTGGCTTTGCTCTGCCCCTTGAGACTCGATGGTGAACACCACACAGGCACTGGGCTCAACCTCTCCAGGGGTTCCAAGGCGGCTTGACAGCGGTGGCAGCAGTGGAGTCCCTGAAAATCTTCTCCGGATGACACCACTGCCAAGTGGGCTCATGGGGACCAAGCCAGAATCCACTGACTCCCGGACCCTCTGGGGAGAGACAGTGGTGAGACATAAGCAAGTTCCCAGGCAGGGAGCCTCTCTGGGACACGGGGGACCAGGGGGAAGCTCCAAGATGCCCTCACCCAGATTCCTAGTCTGGACCAGAGTATCTGAGTCTTTCGGTCTGTCTGTTTTTCTTTCTTTCTTTAGATTTCATTTATTTATTTATTTATTTGAGAGAGAGAGAGAGTATGAGTGGTGGCAGGGCAGAGGGAAAAGGAGAAGCAAAGTCCCTGCTGAGCAGGGAGACCCACGTGGGGCTCAGTGGGGCTCATGGGGCTCAATCCCAGGACCATTGAGACCATGACCTGAGCCAAAGGCAGATGCTTAACCAACTGAACCACCCAGGCAACACTGAGTCCTACTTTCTCCCTGAATGAATTTACCTCTCTATGGTAATAGAGAGCCTCAGCTTCCTCATCTATGAAATGGGAATATGGATCTCAAACTTGCAGGATATGAACAGTGCCTGGCCCACAGTAGGCATTGCAGAAATATTTATTAATCAGTTAGTACCTTGTATATTCATATTTATAACATTATATGATACATACTGCTATTTATTACAATAACAGTCCCTCTAACAGTATTGTGTCATATTATATTTGTATCAAAATATAAAAATAAGGGGCACCTGGGTGGCTCAGTAGGTTAAAGCCCCTGCCTTAGGCTTGGGTCATGATCTTGGGGTCCTGGGATCAAGCCTCGAATCGGGCTCTGTGCTCAGCGGGGAGCCTGCCTCCCCCTCTCTCTCTGCCTGCCTCTCTGCCTACTTGTGATCTCTGCCTGTCAAATAAATAAATAAAAATTTTTAAAAATATAAAAATAAAATATGCAGTAAGTAAACAAGTGGATAATAACAGCAGTACCAACAGCTAACCTTTCTTGCACATGGACGCTCCATCAGCACTGTACTAGGGAATCCCTCATAAATTAGGTCATAAGGGCACAATAAGGCTATTTTATACCATTATCCTCATTTTATTAAACATTTTTAAAAAGATTTTATTTTTTATTTTTTTAAAAGATTTTATTTATTTATTTGACAGACAGAGATCACAAGTAGGCAGAGAGGCAGGCAGAGAGAGAGGAGGAAGGCGACTTTCCGTGGAGCAGAGAGCCCGATGCGGGGCTCGATCCCAGTTGATCCCAGGACCCTGGGATCATGACCCGAGCCAAAGGCAGAGGCCCTAACCCACTGAGCCACCCAGGCGCCCCATAAAAAAGATTTTATTTTTAAAAGTAATCTCTACACCCAACATGGGACCGGAACTCATAACCCCAAGATCAAGAGCCACATGCTCCACCAACTGAGCCAGAAAGAGACTCCCCATTATCCTCAACTTATAAACAAGGAAACTAAGGCTCAGAGCTGAAGACATTGCCCAGGTTTGCTGCTGGTAAGTACATCCTGAATTCCGAGCTTCAGTGCCTCAATTCTGGAAGGAAGAACTGAGCAGGAGACATTAAATAAGATGATGCTGGCAATCGTGCCCTGAGTAAACACTTGAGACATTTGAAAATCAAACAGAATCGGGATGAATTGATGAATCAGCAACATGACCTTTCCAGCCCAGCAGAACTGGGTTCATCCCATGCCGTGTGGTGTAGGAAAAGCTCGCCTCAGTTTTCCTGTCTATGAAATGGGTAGAAAATAGTACCAACTACTTGGGGTTGTTAGTAATATAAGGACAGACTCCCAGATGTTCCGGTCCCAGGCTGAGAGCTGTCAGTGGTGCTGACCCTAGGACTTAAAATTCACTGCGTTGGGGAGGGGGCACGGGGGTGTGCGGGGGGGGGGTGTCAAAGGAGCAAATGGGCTGTGGGAGAGGTGGATCTAAGAGGGGCAGGCCCGCCTTCTCTTGCTCTGCCACTGAACCTTACAAATTAATCTGTCTCAGCAATCAGAACATTCAGATGGGAAAACTGAGGTCCAAGAAAATATGGCTAATTAGGGCCAGAGCTAGGGCAAGGGGGTTCAGCAAAAAAGGTATGAGGAACACATGTCAGTTCAGGCTCCGAGGGGCGTATTTCTACAGGGCATTTCTTCACAGAAGAAGAGGAAATGCTGTGCTGAGAGTCACACAACAGGAAACTACTTAGTTCCCCGCAACCCCACTTAGCTCTTTGCACGGATCTGATCCTTCTAGGACCCAGGATGCTTAACCGGTCCTCCCACTCCCAACCTCATAGGAACAGAACCCTCTTCCAGGAGTAGCTGAGTTCTAATGTAGAAATCTAAGTGTTCGACACTAGGCCTCCCTTGGGAGGGTTCCTGGCAGCTGGGAGGATGTGCAGGAAAGCAGAAGGTGGGGTGTGTGGCTACAGGGGGCCCCTCCCAGAACAGGAGGCCCACTGAGCTATAAAATGCCTGCTATCTTCTTGTGGAAGGTGAGTTCCAGATGGGGAAACCACTTCCCTATATTCCTACTCACTTGTTTATTCATTCAACAGATACAAAATGATAGTTCTAGCACATCGTGCTAGAAAGAAAATTAAACCGTGTAGGAGCCTGGAGGGTGATGGAAGGGCCACTGATATTGTTGTCCAGGCAGAGTTAGGGGCCTTTCTGAAGAGGTAACTTTGGTTTTTTGTTTTTGTTTCTCTTTTCTTTTTTTTTTTAAGATTTTATTTATCTATTTGACAGAAAGAGATCACACGTAGGGAGAGAGGCAGAGGGAGAAGCAGACTCCCCGCTGAGCAAGGAGCCTGATGCAGGACTCGATCCCAGGACCCTGGGATCATGACCTGAGCCAAAAGCAGACACTTAACCAACTGAGCCACCCAGGCACCCCAGAGTCCTGGGGTCAAGCCCTGCATCGGGCTCCCTGCTCTGCAGGAAGCCTGATTCTCCCTCTCCCTCTATCTCTCCTCCCACAAATAAATAAAATCTTAAAAAAAAAAAAAAAATTAGGGCTTGATTTAATCATCATGTGACCCCCCCCTCAACAGACCCAGTGGAGGCAGCTGGATGTTTGGGTCTGGGCTTGTGGGGGGCCAGGCTGGTTTTAGGGTGAAACAGACAAGACAGGCCCTGTGAGGAGCAGTTGACAGACCCTCCCCCATCTGGACCGAGGCTGGGGTAAGGATGGGGCACTCTGAGAGTTTCAGGCGGGAGAGGGGAGGGTCCCCCCGCCTCCCAGTGGCAGCATTAATCAATCTGCCACTCCAGACTGATTGCTTTCCCCGTTGAGAGGTTGGAGTGGGGACAGAAAGCCCAGGGGTGGGCGTGGGGCAGGAGGGGAGGAGGGGGAAGGGCTTGGAGGGAGACTGAGCAGCTGCCTTTTGATTTGTCCATCTTGCCTGTCCCCAAGATCTCCCTGTGTGCTAGCCCTGGTTGCGACCCCAAGTCCGGCCTCTAAGACAAACCCTAACTGCCCAGTCCCTGCCCACAGCTGCCTCTCACCTTCCTCCATCTTCCCTAGCTCCACCTCCCCAGCCCCAGCCCCACCTATATCTGCCTCAGGCCTTTGCAGGAGCTAAGCCCTCTACAGGGAAAGCCCTTCCCCCAGCTCTTCCCCCTAGCTGGCCGCCTGTTCTCATCTACTCTTTTAAAAGTCACCTTCCGGGGCACCTGGGTGGCTCAGTGGGTTAAAGCCTCTGCCTTCGTTTTGGCTCAGGTCATGATCCCAGGGTCCTGGGATCTAGACCAGCATCGGGCTCTCTGTTCAGCGGGGAGTCTGCTTCCCCCTCTCTCTCTGCCTGCCTCTCTGCCTACTTGTGATCTCTGTCTGTCAAAAAAAAAAAAAATCTTTAAATGTCACCTTCCTGCCCACCCTGGGCAGCCTCATTCCCACTCACCCATCCCCAGATTTTATTCTTTTCCTTAGTTGAACATCTGTCACCCCAGCCTATGAGCCTCCATGGCCCCCATGCCCAAAGCTGGGCCCCAAACTCAGTGGGCGTTCCATGTACAAGTAGAATGACTGATGCTGTAAATTGAGTGTTTGGGGGGAGATCTGAGGGGTCCCCACTTTACAGAGGAAGAAGTTATGGCTCAGAGAAGGAGCTGGCTGCCAGGGCTCATCAGGACTGCCTGACCAGGGCCTCGAAACACACCATGTTAAAAAGGAGGAACGGGGTGGGGGGGGGGGGGGCACCTGGGTGGCTCAGTTAAGCATATGCTTTTGGCTCAGGTCATGATCCCATGGTCCTGGGATTGAGCCCCATATTGGGCTCTGGCTCAGCAGGGAGCCTGCTTCTCCCTCTCCCTCTGCCTGCCTCTCTGCCTGCTTGCACTCTCTCTCTGTCAAATAAATGAATAAAATCTTAAAAAAAAAAAAAAAGGAGGAACAGGAAGGATCTTGGGTGGTTGAAGCAGTGGGGTTCAGAGCACAGACAAGGGTCCTGAGGGTCCAGGCTCAAATCTCCGTTGGCTCCTCGCTTTGAGGGCAGACTAGCCTCTCCGTGCCTCAGTTTCCTCATCTGTAAACTGGGACTACCCTCATCCTTATTCTCCTCGCATAGACAGCTGGGGTGTGGATCAATGAGTCAACCAATGCATGTGGGACCTTGCTGGCTACAGGGTACCAGCCCATCCTGCCCTCCCTCAACCCACACAATGTTAGCCCCTTTTCTTCATATGAGCAAACAGATCCCCAGAGAGCTTATCAGTCACTCCGGCATTGGTGACCAGCGTGGGCTCCAGTTAAAGTCAGCTCCTGCTGGGTTCTCTGCTCACTATCTCAGTTCCCCAGAATGAGGTCATTGGCTCTGCCCCAAAGGTGTGACCTCATGCGCTCCCTGGACTGGGAGCATCCGGGCCTCCTCTCGTTGGGCCATCAAAACCTTGCATCCGGACCCCGGAGTCCCTGCTGCTCCCTCCCCCTCCGCTGCCCCCTCCCACCCCTAGAAGCCGAGGCTGCAGCCCTGGGCTGGACAGTGGAGTGGGATTGAGTCCTAGACTCCCAGTAACCTTTCTGGAACTCAGTTTCTCTGTCTGTAAATAGGTCCCCAGACAGCTCTGGATGTTTCCACTAGGAGAGGTACTGTGAGCCCCACCCCCATGGCCTGGACAGTCCAGGCCCATCCCCACTCACCTCGCTTAGCAGGAAGGAGAGGGCTGTCCCACTGCGCCGCATGCTGCAGGCATCTCTGAGCCCATGGGGACAGATGTGAGACCTGTCAAGCCCTGGGAGCCAGCTGTACTCCCGTGAGACTCCCCCTAGACAAGGAGCTCATCCCATACCCTGTACCCTCTCCCGGTACCCACAGATGCTCAATCAAGGGAGCCTGGGCCATACCACAGGCACCGCTGTGGGACAGCCCCCAGAGCTCTGCAGGGGCTCCGCCCAGGAGGGCAGCAGACTCTGGAGCCTACACACCTTCCCCAAGCCTCCTGGCCCCTCCATGCCAGGGTCCGCAGCCTTGGAGCATCAGGACCTTCAGGAAGAAATCCCCTGGCCCTGGACCCCTTCGGGGACTCCATTCACCTTCCAGCCCAGCTCCCAGTGGATTCGGGGACCCCAGCCCACTGCCTCAGAACCTCCTCCCCTGCCCGCAACTCATACAAGATCTGCTGGGCTCAGGTAGGCCTGGCACTCCCTGCCACCGCTGAGTCCGGTCTGAGTCCCGTGACCTCCCTGGGAGTGGAGGAGGGGAGGACTGGACCTGCCCAAGTGGGTGGCCCAAAGTCCCCCCTTAGCTGCCCCCCCGCGGAGCCCCTTAACTACCTGAGTGCCAGGCTCAGACAGGACACACCCACATAGCACCCCTAGTTCAGAGTGATGGAGAGGGTGGGAGCATGTCCCCTACATGGGTGGGAGAATGGCAGGGAGTGTGACGGAGTGTGTGTGTGAGGGGGGAGGGAGGCTCAGGGTGGGCGGGTGTTAAGTTTAAATGTTCTCTGTGCTTGTGAGAGAGAGAGAGAGAAATGGAAACACGAAGAGCCAGAGAGAAAGAGAGAGAAAGGGAGAGACATGGAGAGACACAAAGAGAGAGAGAGGGAGACAGAGGGAGGTGCAGATTTGAGGTAAGAGTGGAAAGATTTTACCAGCTCAGGGTCTGGGACAGGTGCTTCATAGGACAGCCCATGAGGTGTGGCCTCAGGAGTTCAGGGGTGGCCGTCTGGGGTCCCTGGAGGCTCCAGGAAAGTTGGTCACCACGCTATGCCACCGTAGACAGATAGATGACCCTCTCTGGTCAATGCAGTCCTCACAAACATCCTGGACTGGAACCACAGGGGGTGGGAGGAATGGAGGGGGGGTCCTGTGACCAGAGGAAAGGGGCTATGTGGCTCTGACCCCTTGGGAGCTACTGAAAGTTAATGTTTCACTGGAATGGCTGCCTGCCCGGAAGGCCCCGCCATCCCTCTGCCCCCGAAAATCATTAGAGCATGACCTCCCCCCCGCAACAGGCTTAATCCCCATGTGCTGCCACTACCCATTTCATGGAAGGGTAAACCCAGCTTTGAAGGGGCAGTTCCAGGCCAGAGTCCTGGCCAAGGCACAGCCTGGAGCTTCCACGTCCCACTCCGCTGGAGAAGCCTGGAAGGTTCCGGGGGGCAGGGTGGGTGGGAAGCAGGAAGAACCTGCTAACCTACCAAAGGTCCCCAGGCAAAGGCCTGCCCCTCCCTGCACTATTTTCCTTCCTATGCGACGGGAGGGGAGAAGGTGGGGGGCCCGGGCTCAGACCCTGGGAAACAGGACTGAGACAAGGTGGGGGAGCCATTTTGACTCCCTGTTCTCTGTATGCTTCTGGTGCTTTTCCTGACTCCTGGATTGCCTTCTCCCCCTGCTGATTTGCCCTCCTGAACACCTGAAGGAAGATCTACTAGATTGTGGAATTTGCTGGCTGGACACTACCCTTTGATGTTTGAGCTAAATCTCACACTCTTTCCCACAGCCAGTGCAGCCCCCCTAGTCACCAATCGCTTACCCTACTCTGACTCCACTCATTTATTTGTTGTTTCCCAAACATCTCAAGTTCTTCCTACCACAGGGCCTTTACACTTGCTGTGCCTGCTTCCTGGGACACCCTCCTAGCTTTCTCCAGGGTGGCTCCTTCCCACCTTTCAGGTCTTGGTTCAAATATCACCTTCCCAGAGAGGCCTCCCTACCCTTTCAGAAAAAGCTGGACACGTGGGCCTTTGGGATTTGGCCACAGCCCCAATCTGTGACTCCATGACCCTCCGTTCTATCCAAAATGATGGCTATTGTCTATCCCCACCTTTGAGACTGTGGGCCCCATGAGGGTGGAGAAATGGTCCCCACTATGACGCCAACACAAAGTAGACACCCAGAAACGTTTGTCACAGGAGCCCATGACTCGGGAGGCCACAGAGGAACAGTAGGGCTTTATTCTGGCAAACATAGCCCCTCCACAGGTGCTCCTGCCCCATCCAAGCCCCCTTCTCTCTCAGCCCCATGGAGATCACTCCGGTGGGCAACGAGCCGCAGATGACGTTCAGTTCACAGCTCCCTGGAGGAGGGACACACACAAGACATTCAGGCACCAGCAGGGTTTACAGCAGGGACTTGGGAAGGCGATCCCTCCAGCCCAGCCCCCACCTCATCATGGAGACGTCCAGCTTCTAGAACTCAGACACACCCCGGTGGCAGCACTTCACAGCCATCAGCACAGACCCGATGAGCAAAACATACACCAGCAGACACACAGCCACCACCACGCCTGGGTTCCTGTGCAACTTGGGGGCCCCAGAGTCACCTGGAGCTGAAGGGAGGAGGCCTGGGTCAGCAGTGGACCCCATCCCTCCCAAGGCTGAAACACCCACCAGGGCCCGGAGCTTTTTTGAGTCCTTTCCCAGGAAGCTGTGCTCGCCTTCCCCTCCTGCTGGTGCTGTGAATTTTTTTTTTTTAAGCAGCTTTGTCCTTTTCCTTGCGAATATCATCCGTCTGTAAGGAATTCGTTCAGTTCTCTGTGTTTTCGCTGCCCTCACTGGCCACTCGCGGGGGTTCTTGCAAAGTGAGAAAAATCGAACCTAGAATTCTATTTCTAAATACAGAAATGCTCTGAAGATACACGTAAAAATTGACACTTCGGGAAGGCGGTTTGCATCCTGTGACTTGTGTTCACACTGTTCTTTGAACATTTTGGAGATGACGTATTATTTGGAAGGACAGATTTTTCTAAACTCCCTAACATACTTGGCTTCTACTGAACCCCTGGGGCCCTGTGTGGTCACACTCGCAACTACTCTACCCTGGCTGCCCCCCATCCACTCGTAACCCACTCGTCCACCCCACCCACCCGTTCCTGCCACTTCGCTCTCCCTCAGATCTACCAGGCACAGTCTGACCTCAGGACTTCTTGGTGGGCTGTGCCTGGACTGCTCTCCTGCTAGATACCTGTGTGACTCCCTCTTTCACCTCCTTCAAACGGAGACATTTGCTGACCATTCTTTAAAAATTTCAATCCTAGGGGTGCCTGGGTGGCTCAGTCAGTTAAGCGTCTGCCTTTGGCTTAGGTCATGAACCCAGGGTCCTGGGATCGAGTCCCACAGCGGGCTCCATGCTCCGCGGGGAGCCTGCTCCTGCCTCTGCTTGTGCTTTCTCTCTCTCCCGACAAATAAATAAACATCTTTCAAAAAAAAAAAAGTCCTACTATGGAGCTCTTGATCTCGGGGTTGTGAGTTCAAGCCCCACGTGCAGGTAGAGATTACTTAGTAAATAAAGGTTTAAATTTTTTTTTTAAATTCAATCCACTTATATTGGCATTCTGGCCCCTTATTCTGTTTATTTTGTTCTTTTATAAACAAATACATAACTTACTTATAATCTGTCTTCCGACAAAGCTCTCTCTCACAGTACCTGGTGATACACACTAGGTGCTTGATACATGTGCGTAGAATGAAGAATTCTGGTCTGAAGGGTTTAGATGAGACCTGGTAGAGATTGGGGAGAAGCCCTTTTCCACATATTCTCTGGTCTGTGTCTCTCCCTAGTGGCCAATTCCAGAACTGCAGCCTGGTACCCCCAATCATTTCTCCAACCCCCAAACTTCTTGGTACTCACCAGGGCCGGTGGTCACAGAGGTCTCATCACTGGTGGCTGAGGGCATGGAGGAGGGTTCTGTTCTGGGGGTGGGAGAAGTGGGGCTCCAAGGCAGGGCCAGGGTGGAGGAACTTGGGGGGCTGGAGTGGGAGGTAGGGGTAAGCTCTGAATGGGGGGAGACAGGACTCGGGTTAGTGGGTTGTGAGGAGGCAGACGTGAGCCCTGAATTTGTGGAGTTGGGGCTGGGGCTGTGTTGGGTGAGGGGCAATGTCTCTGAATTTAAAAACTTGTGGGGGTTCAAGTAGTTTTCCCCTGACCTACGGGCTCTGGTCAGTTGTCTGTTAAAAAAAGAATCAGGTTTAACATGGAGTCACTTGTGCTAAGCCCCACATCAGCAAACCAAGACTTACTACCTGATCTAATTGCAGTGTCCACCCTTCTCACTGAAGTGGGACCTCTACCCCGTCAATCTGGAATGACCCGGTCAGGATTTGGGAGATAATCTTCCTGATAGACTCCCTCTCCTCCATTTTCCCTGATAGGAAGGTACACCTGCTTGAAACAATCCACCGTTTGCCAGAAACTTCCTTTCCCTTCCCCCTTCTGCCTATAAAAGGCTTCCATTTCGTACAGCTCCTCAGAGCTCCTTTCTATCGGCTAAGATGGACCCCTGCCCAATTTGTGAATCATTGAATAAAGCCATTTAGATCTTCAAATTTACTCCATTGGATTTTGTGTTTTAACAAGCCTGCCTCTAAACTCAGGGTTCTGGGGTGGATGGTAGAGCCTTTCTCTGAACTCAGGGGGCTGAAGTGGTTGGTGGAGGTTTCCACTGAACTTGGGCGAGGGGGGTGCTGTAGCGCGGAAGCTGGCTTCTCTATCCTGCTCTCCAAGAGCCCCTCCCCCAAAATAACACTTGGAAGGAAAATGCCACTGACCTGGAGGGGAGGGGATGGTTAGGGACGAGGGGGGAGGCCCCAGCCCCAGCGCCTCTCTGGATGTCAATTTCCTTATTATCCCAGATAGTAAACACCTGCCGCTCAGCAAGACTGAGAAGATTTAGCGCACCACCATGACTGCTTAGTGGGGAAGCAAGGCACCCTGTCTGAAGTCCCACAGCCAGAGTTCCAGGCCAGGTCAGGTCCTCCCAGTCCCCAACCTTGCTTTAGGGTTCTAGAGGCCCTCTGAACCCAGGCAGCATGCTGGGGAGCTCTTCCTTCCTTCCTTCCTTCCTTCCTTCCTTCCTTCCTTCCTTTCTTTCAATTCAGCAAACTTACCCTCCATGTGGGGCTTGAACGCATGACCCTGAGATCAAGATTCCCAACCTCCACCAACTGAGCCAGTCAGCCGCAACCCCCCTGGGGAACTCTTTTAAACCTTTGGGGACTCTGTTTGTCTGTAAAATGGACATCATGGTAAGTCAGAACCTCTGAGTGCTCACACAGGTCTGGTGCCCCGTGGGTGCCCAGTGACGCTCAGCTGTACCCATCCAGTTCCGAGCTCCCGGGGAGAATCAGCCCCTAATTTTCTTTGCTAGGCACCTGGAAGGTCCCCAGGACTAAACTCAAAGCCTTAAATAAGGACCTGGCTCGGAGTCCTGGGCTCTGGGAAGAATCAGTGGATTGGGTCTCTGGAAATCTACCCTGCTTTGTTCCAGCCGCTCCCTGGCTCCTACTCCACTCCAGGCACTGAGCCCCAGAGCTAGACACCTCCTCCCTAGACACCACCACCTCCCACAATGACTTCCCGGTTCTAGGCTCCTGGGTTCTTTTTTTTTTTTTTTTAAGATTTTATTTATTTATTTGACAGACAGAGATCACAAGTAGGCAGAGAGGCAGGCAGAGAGAGATGGAGAAGCAGGCTCCCTGCTGAGCAGAGAGATGCGGGACTCGATCCCAGGATCCTGGGATCATGACCTGAGCCGAAGGCAGAGGTTTTAACCCACTGAGCCACCCAGGCGCCCCGGCTCCTGGGTTCTTTAACAGTTTGCCAGTTCGTTAGTCAACTGCTCCCTGCCCACCCCCCACCCATCCACTCTGGCCTGGGCAAAACTCTGCTGTCCCTCTTGCCTAACCCCAGGTATCGAAAATGAGGAAGTAACATCCAGGGCTCGCCCTAGGAGGGAGCTGGGTGTATGCACCGACAACCCCCCACCCCCACCCCAGTTCTCTGTCCGGTCTCCCAGGCTCTGTGGGGATGACCAGGGAAGTCTCGAAGAGGCGTCATGCACTGGCCTGATGTCATTTGCATTTTTCAGATGGGGAACTGAGGCTCAGGAGGGTAGGGAGTCTGGCCCCAGGTGACTGGGAAGGTGGGAAGAAGGCCCCTAAGGGCCCCCGAGGAGTCAGGGACAAAGAGGCCAGCCTCCCCAAACTGCTTCCCATCACTGAGGAATTTCTGCTGAAATCAGAAGATGACTCAGGGCCACGGTGGACCCCTAGCCAACCCAGGACCCTCGGGGAGCCAAACTTTTAAAGTGAACTGAGGAATAGCAGTGGGCCTTGAGAGAGGTGGTGGGGCTGAGAGGGACACCATCTCTGCGGGATGCCAGTAGGCAGGTGCTTATGGGCTGCGAGAGACTCAACCAGAAGGTGAAGTGGGGCCCTTTCCATGCACTATACTGGGAGTTCGCTTTGCCCTGAGAGTCCTAGACCAGGAGGCTGGCGAGAGCCAAGTCAGTAGGTTCCAATCTGGGGCTGGCACAGCTGGGGGACTCGTCTTACCTAAGCCTGTTTCCCAGGCTCCTCAAAGAGAGTAAGTGCGGGATCTTTGGAACGCAGCTCTTGCCTACAGGAGGAGTCCCATGCATAGTGGGCCCCAACTCAGGAGAGTCCAGGTTTAGGGCTGGGGAATGGGCTCAGAAAGAGCAATGATTTGGTGGGAGACGGAGGACTCGGGGAGAAGGATCCAAATTCAACTCTTCTGCAGTCTGGGAACTTACAGGGCGGCAAACGGAAATTAAGTCAGGTGCCAAGAATGTCTCCTGGGAGCCATAAATAGCATAAGTGACCAGGAAGTGAGCCCTTGTGTCTTTCCCCCCAATTCCACCACGGCCATGGGATCCTCACTCCTCTCCCTGTGGGGGTGGGCTACAAGAAACTGAAGTTTGAAACAAAACCTCGGACTGGGTATGGAGGCCCTTCTAGCCTCTGGCTGGTCCAGCTCCCACTGGGATGGCAGAACTGGCAGTCTCGGGGCTGGGGCTGGGGCTGGGGGCTACAGGTGTGGTGGAGCTCCAGCTCTTGTCACTAGTGCCCCACCTTGCTTCTGAGAGGAGCAGCCCTCCGGGTTTGGGGGTGCAGGGAAGACTAGAGGAGGGGCAGGCTGACCAGTGTGGCCTGAGAGAGGGGTCCAGAAACCAGGTGTGGAGCTCAGCCACGTGTCCCCCTCCGGCTTCCTGGAAGCCAGGCCTCCTCCTGACCTGTTCTTACCTTTACATGCAGCAGTGAAGAGAAATTCCCGGACAGCAGCACCAGAGCCAGCAGCAGAAGTGGCGGGGGCAGCTGGGAGGCTGCCATTCTGGGACAGGGAGGGCTGAAGGCGAGCTCGGCACAGGTGTGCGGCCAGGTGCCTGCAGTCCACACCTGCAGGCGCAGGTACAGGCACACCCTGCGGGCGGCTGGGGACTGCGCCCTGGTGGGGCCTCCAGACTCAGGCCCTGGGGGCGGGGAAGCGAGGGGGTGGGAGCACTGCTACTTAGTGCTCACCTTGGTGCCCCTGATGCCCTCTCCTGCCGCCCTCTCCACCTGGAACCCCCTACCTCTCCTAAAAACCTCACCTAGACCATGACTCTGAAGCCCTCAAACTCTCCCTCTCCCCTCAAGACACTTCCTGCCACCCCCAGTTCCCCTTCCCCTCCACCCTGTGGCCCCCTCCACAGCTGCCCCAAACCCATGCCGCCACCCATTTCTTCCCGGCTTCTCCCCCACCTCCCCAGGCTACCCTCCTCTCCCTCCCTCCCTCTCTGCCCTGTTCCTGCCCCTACAGGCTGGGTATATCTGTGTCTGCCTTGATCTCCCCTAGATCAGAGGGGGGTGGTGGGCGGTGAGAGAGAAAGGCAGGGTACACCTCCTAAATGAGGAAGTGGCTGGAACCCCCTAGCATTTCCTGAACAAGGCATGCACCTGTAGGATTTTCCAGGGCCAACGAACTCATGGTAGCCATTCCAGGCCAGGTCCCCAGACACTGGCTTCTGGAATGTGCTGGGGACAGCTTCCATCTGGAACTGACAGGACCCTACTAGCAGTGGATAGAGACAGCAACCTAGGTGGGGTCCCACATTTGGCCCTGACCTCCGGAAAAGGGCTTAGGGTCCCCATCCCAGCCACAGACCCTATGTATCAAGTGCCTGGTTGGAGGATCCCATCCAGGCTGTTCCAGACCCTCCCAAATTCCACCCCATTCTCCCCAAACCAGGCCCAAGACACCCCCATGAGCACAGTTGGACCAAGACCCAGGCTGTGGAGGGTTTTATTCGTTAGACCCAGAGAGCCATACTGCCCCTCCCCGGGCATCCCCCCTGCCGCCCACCAGTTAGCCAATGTCCTAGACGCCCGGCCACTGCATGTGCTCTGGGTTGTCCCATGCTGCTGCTCCCAAGAGTGCATCTGGAGTGAGAGAGACCCGGGTGTGGTGGCCGCGCCAGTTGGCCTGAAGCATCCTCGCGGCCATCTGCTGCTGCCTCAGCTGGCGGCGCACGGCAAAGCCCCTCCAGGCTGACTGGATGGCCGTGGCTGCCTTATTCTGCCGATGGGACTGTTGGGGGCTCTGGGAGGCCATCGGGGTGTCGCAGCCCCATGGCATGCCGGCCTGGACCCTGGAACCCCGACCCACGCCGTGCACCACCCGAGTGGGCAGGGTATGGCCGCACATGTGGCACGTGCGGGGGCTGGAGCCCACGAGCATCACCACGCTGGGCGGGCTCCCCAGCTGGGGTCTCAGGGACTGGCAGAAGGAACAGATGTGCGGCTGGCAGGACTGGAAACAGCGGTGGTCCGATGTGGACTTGGTCCTGCCGTCCGCCTTGGTCCATACACCGGGGAGCAACCGCAGCTGGGTCTCTATCTGACGGGTACGGAAGCCTCGCCACGTGGCCTGGATGGTGGTGGCTGCTTGAGAGAGCCGGGCCAAGTCCCGCCGCACACGGTAGCCGCGCCAGGCGGCCTGGATGATGACAGCCCACTGGTGCCACACCCTGATGGTTCGGCGCACCAGGTAGCCGCGGGCGCACGCCTGGATGGTGACCACGGCATGGGTGACGACCTTCTCCACAGCCTGCAGCGATGCCACCTGTTCCCCCGACTGTCTGGGGTCAACCGCTGCCTCTTTGCCCATGGTGTCCCAGGGCCCCGAAGCCCTGTCCAGATCCCATGCGCCGCCAGGGGCCACGGTGCTGGTCATGGGCCCGGCCGCTCCACTGGGGATGGCGGCAGAGTTCCACGCTTGGCCACCAGCTATGCCAGCGTCCACAGGGCCCTGGAGTACAGTGGGAGTCAGGGACACCCTCCGACAGCCTGCGGGAACCACGGCGCTCTGGAAATCCCAGGAGCCCGGTGTTGACTCTGGGGTAAAAAGGGGCCTCCGGGAACCGTCAGGTGAAGACTCATAGCCCAGAGACACCCTCCGAAACCCCGGGTGCAGCCTAGGGGCAGCCACATTGGGGGCCATATCCATGGTGCGGATGATAGGCGTCACGGCCGGTGGGGTGCTCTTGGCGTTCCCGGGACTCTCCTGCGAGGACCTGGGGACCTGCTCCTGTACGTCGTACAAGGGCACCACCCTGGCGACATTACTGTCTAGCATGTCTGAGACAAGATAACCATGCACGGACCTATAGGATTTTCTAGAGCCAAGAGATTTGTGGCTGCTCTGAGCCAGGTCCCCAGGCGCTGGCTTCTTGTGGGCCCTGGGGACTGCTTCTACCTGGAAGCCACCAGATCCCACCCCGCCAGCCATGGGTGGATACAGCACATGAGAGGCCTTGTAGGTAGTCCCTGACTTCTGGGAAGTGCTTGGGGTCCCCATCCCCGCTACAGACCCTGGGTAAACACTGGAGGTCCTAGAACGGCTTTGGGCTAGCCTGGGGGACGCTGAGGCTATGGGAGAAGCCCCCATCTTGTGGGTATGGCCCTGGGGCACCACGTGAGTCACCGAGGGGCTCTGGGGCACAATGTGAGCCACCGATGCCCGTCGAGCCAAGGGGGCCCCAACAGCCTTGACAGATTCCATGTGCACACTGGAAGTTGTGCTAGCAGTCACAAAGTGGGAACTGGGAGCCCCCCAGCTGGTTGCTGACCTCAGCGGCAAAGTTGGGGTGGTGCTCCCAGCCATGGAGGGCTTGGCAAAACTCAGGGACTGGGGCAGGACAGGAGCCATGCCACTGGTCAGAGACCTGGTCTGGCTGGGAACCATCTCCAACAACAGCCTCTGGCCATCGGGAAAGAATTCCTGGCTCTGGCTGTGGCTGACGTCAGCTGACAGGGGATTCTGGGACATCCATGGGGTTGCGTCAAGGACCATGGATTCCGCACTGGATACGGACACCTGGGACACAGCCTGGCTCAGGTCCTCTGGCTTCCTCATGGCCTGGTCATCTGTGGTCTCAAATGACATCATCTCAAGAGCGTGGGTCAACTGGGTGGCCCTTTGTAGAACCGTGGGCGCCCGGTGTACTCTCCTGGTTGTGCCGCTAGCTTCCAAGGCCTGGGGATGCAGCTGAGCTAGGCCAGTGACATGGGATCCCTGGAAGGGAGCTGTAGACCCTTCCCTCGCCGGGGCTCCATGGTAAGGACGGGGAGTGATCCCGATCAACATGGACCCCTGGGGAAGGCTCTGGGCCACATTTCCCACTGTGGACGGCAGGCCAGCTACATTATCCGTGGTCTCCAGAATCAGGCCCTGATTCAGTTCCCCATAATCTTTGGCTGGAACTACACTAGAGGTCACATGCCTGGGAGACAGTCCTGGGACCATCCCACCCGCCACTGAACCCGAGATCAGGCTTGGAACAGTGAAACTAAATGAGGGTCTTACAAAGCTTTGTCCCTTCCCACCAGCCCCAGATGTTGCAATCAGACTAGGGGGCACCCCACTAGCCACAGAACCTGGAGGAAAGTTCTGGGCCACGGCACTGGCCACGGGATCTGGAGGAAGACCCTGGCCCATGCCGCTGATTACAGATCCTGGGGGAAGGCTATGGCTGATACCATAGATCACAGACCCTTCGGGAAGGTTCTGAGGCACACCACCGACCACAAAACCGGGCGGAAGGTGGGGAGGCACACCACTGATCACGGACCCCGGAGGCAGGCTCTGGCCCACGCCCCTGATCACAGACCCTGGGGCAAGGCTGGGGACCACACCACTGGCCATGGTACCTGGGGCCATGGCTGTGGTCATCCTACTGGGTACAGAACCTGGCACCAGGCCACTAGCTGTGTCCACTACAGGCTCCTGACTGAAATCATTTGCTTGTTCATAACCGGATGCCACGATTGTGGTCACAGAAGGATGCTGCTGGTTCAAAGATACTGGAAGATCAACATTGACCTGAGACATGCTGGGGCCTGCGTCGGCCTGAGAAAACTTGATTGGACTCATACCCAGTCTGTTGGGCACTGAAGCCCGAGAGAAACCAGGGCCCACCTCTGAGGCTTGCTCATGAATCAAAGGGGCACCTGCCCCAGAGGCCGGAGATGCATGGGGATCCACGCCACTGGCCCCCTGAAACTGGTTTGGGCCCATACCAGTCGCCACACTTCTCCGGCACACACTCCCTGTCATGCCCGGAGACGGAGACCCTGGAGACATACTCAGGAACATACCAGCAGCCAGGGTCCCTCGAGACATATTTGGGAACATGCCAGCAGCCATAGTGCCTGGGCCGATGCCTGTAGCCACACCCCGGAACAGAGCCCCAGGACATGGATTGGTTCCCTGGTCTAGACCAGAGTCCTCGCCACTACCCCCGGATGCCTGGAAGAGATCTGGGGCTGAGAGAGGGAGAGCAGAATGTTCAGTGACGCTTGGGTGCCCCCTGCTGACTCCAAGTGGCTGATGAAACGTCAGCGACACCTGGCTGAACTCATGGGCCTGGGGGTTCGAGGCTACCCCACCAACCCTTACGGGATCTTGACAGGGGGCCATGCTGGTGGCCACAGGTGACTGGCTCAGGTCTCGGCCCGTGCTGCCAGTGGCATAAGAATATGATGAACTCAAAGGGACTTCAGAGACCAATGACGGATGACCCAGGCTGGGGGTCACGGCACTCACCCTTGACGGTAGATTTGAACCCACCTTAGGGGCCCAACCTGATTGACCAGCTGCACAACTGGTACCAGCAATTACCGATGGCTGGAAGAGGCTGAGGGGCCCCCGATTGGCCACAAAGGGCTGGGCTAGGCTGGGGGCCACCCCGCCGGTCATAGGTGGTGGGCCTAGGCTGGAGACCACCACACAAGCCACTGATGGTGGGGCTAGGCTGGGAGCCACTCCACTGGTCACTGATGGCTGGTGTAGGCTGGGGGCCATGACACAGGCCGCTGGTGCTTGGGCTAGGCTGGGGGCCACCCCACCAGTTACTGATGGCTGCGCTACAGTGGGACCCTCCCCATCAGTCATAGATGGCTTAGTTAAGCTAGGGGTCATCACATCGGCCACACATGGCTTAGCTAGGCTTGGGGTTACCCCACTGGACACGGATGGCCGGGCTAGGCTGGGGGCCACCCCACTGGTCAGAGATGCCTGGGCTAGGCTGGGGGCCACCCCACCTGTCAGAGATGCCCGGGCTAGGCTGGGGGACACCCCACCGGTCATAGTTGTCTGGGCTTGGCTGGGGGCCACTGCACTGGCCATAGATGCCCGAGCTAGGCTGGGGACCATCCCACCTGTCACAGATGGCTGGGCTAGGCTGGGGGACACCCCACCGGTCACAGTAGCCTGGGTTAGGCTGGGGGACACCCCACCGGTCAGAGATGCCTGGGCTAGGCTGGGGGACACCCCACCTGTCAGAGATGCCCGGGCTAGGCTGGGGGACACCCCACCAGTCATAGTTGTCTGGGCTTGGCTGGGGGCCACTGCACTGGTCATAGATGCCCGAGCTAGGCTGGGGACCATCCCACCTGTCACAGATGGTTGGGCTAGGCTGGGGGATACCCCACCGGTCACAGTAGCCTGGGTTAGGCTGGGGGACACCCCACCAGTCAGAGATGCCTGGGCTAAGCTGGGGGACACCCCACCAGTCAGAGATGCCTGGGCTAGACTGGGGGACACCCCACCAGTCAGAGATGCCTGGGCTAGGCTGGGGGACACACCACCAGTCAGAGATGCCTGGGCTAGGCTGGGGGACACCCCACCTGTCAGAGATGCCTGGGCTAGGTTGGGGGACACCCCACCAGTCAGAGATGCCTGGGCTAGGCTGGGGGACACCCCACCGGTCATAGTTGTCTGGGCTTGGCTGGGGGCCACTGTACTGGTCACAGATGCCCGAGCTAAGCTGGGGACCATCCCACCTGTCACAGATGGCTGGGCTAGGCTGGGGGATACCCCACCGGTCAGAGATGCCTGGGCTAGGCTGGGGGACACCCCACC